>OOFC01050124.1:45245-58206 GCA_900323345.1 Pseudochromis fuscus | reverse complement strand
ATTCAGGTTTTTTTTTTTTTTTTTTTTTTTTACCCTAGCCACATGACCCCGTGGGTGGGGAGTCGGGGGCGGGGGTCTAGGATGGTGTGGTTTACTTCCAGCAAGAGACAGCCACTGTTTGTCACTCAGCGGCATGACTTTTGGACCCACTAAGCTCCCTGCAGGGCTGAAGCCGAGTCTGGAATAGTGAGGGAGCCACGAAGAATGGGAGCCTTCACGCAATGAAAGCAAAGCAGCAAAAAAGAGGAAAAAAAAGAATGAATGAAAAAAGAAAAGACGGCAGTAAAAGGAGCTCTTTCAGTCAAGCCAAGCCTTAACATTTGGGAAAGGCCGGCTTGCTTGTGGCACTGCGCAAGAAAGTGGACAGTAGTTACACCCGAGTCTGAGTGATAGTGCTTTTTCCACCTCGCCTTATTCTTTATCGTTTCCACTTGGATGTTATAAAAGGCAGCTTGTTGGAAGGTGCCACTGAATGGGAGCTATGGAGGCTTTTTATTTGACAAACTGTCATCGTGTTGGATCTGATAACATGGTGAATGGAGGCAAAGTGGGAGTGTGTGTGTGTGTGAAGGAGGCTAAGAAAAAAAAAAAATCATAAACTGAAGAGACTGTTTTTGTATCCATGGCAACAGAGCATACCACTGCTTGTCTCTGCATTGTTATTACTCATTACCCTCAGAGCAACAGATTATGTCTTAGCTTTGTTTATGTCTCAGTAGCATCTCTGTAAAAAAAAAAAAAAAAAAAAAGATAGACAAGTTATAATTACAATTTTCCTTCCAAGGACAAAGATTACAGTACCACCACCATCAATTATCTTGTTTTTTTCTGTCTTTCTTTCTTTTTTGGGCCAAGCGATGCTAGCTGAAAAATAATGAGAGTTATATTCAGAGATCTTAATGTTAATGCACTGTCATCCGTATCACCGTATTACGACTTTAGCATCGAGTTATGATTGCAGTCAAAGTGCCGCATACTTCACGCAAATTAGAGGTGGCGAAAATGCTCCCTCGCTCGCCCGTGTGACATGACAGTGTGAACGCTGTCATTTTGTCCTTGACGGCAATTTGAAGTTGCCGCATGGTTCCGGATGCTTGAATTGAACGGTTTCGCCGAGCAGAATTTAAATGTGCTGTCATGTAACAGCTCGCTGGGAAAAATTAGTCCGCCGTCTGAAGATTATTTGAAGGCAGTGAAATCTCCAAGTGGGATGTGATGCATTGTTTCAAAATAACAATCATTATACAGTAATTACATGTAATCACACCTGACACGTATTACCTACCATAAACGGTAACACTTCAAAGGTCTTACTAAACTTTCACTCCTTCGAGACCACACATTTGTTATAAAAGCCATATATAACTTTTAACAATAGGTAATCATGGTCGACCTGCCTATGATTAAAAGTGTGGGCAAGGTAAAAACTTGCAGTCATATTCATTAGAGACTCTTGAACTAGAGTTTACTGTACAGCCTATGTGGTAATAGACACTTATTGAAGATGTTGGAGCATTGTGAGCAAACATGTTTAGAGCTTTGTGGGTTTCTAATGTAATAGCATCCCCAACCACGTTATAAAATGTTTTAAATTTAAAGTTGCAGACTGACAAGACTGAATATTTCAGGACTACACACACTAAATCTGTCAGAAACAGGGGATCAGGCAGCTGCCACTAAGACGATCACAAGGGCGTCGAGTGTTGTCACTGCTGCCTGTGTCGCCACTCAAGCCCTTTGTTTGCTAATTTTGGGCTATCTAGCCAGAGAGCTGATGCCTTTGACTGATCCTGCAATCCGAGCCGAGAAGCGCCGTTGGCCACATAAACAAATTAAAACTGAACTCACAGACGGCAGCTGCGTGCGAGAGATTATACGTCTCTTGTATCTTTCAGAATGATTGCAAACAGGGTTTTGGAGGGGAGTGATGCGAGTGGGTGTGCTTTGATGTGACTTCGCAAGGAACGCTGATGATTCTAACCTCAAGATGTCCCGTTACTGAGCCCTGAGACATTCAGCGCGATTAAAGACGCTTAAAAATGTATTGGAAACAAATTCATTCCACTCGACTTCACATTGAAAGGAAACGATTTAGCTCCTCCAATAGCAGCGTTAAACTTGGACACCAGATTAAATCACTTGACCTCTGTTTTGCCTGATAGTCATGGTGATTCCCGACTCGGTTTTGGAATACATATCAGCTTTATTCTTGCATCATGGTTTAGCAGACGCTGGAGTTCAACAAATGTCATACAAACACACCACTGGACGATTTCAGTAGGGCGTTGCTCTAAACATACAATTTAAGATTCCCCTGATGGCTCGTGCCCCTTCAAGCCCCTAAGGCTACTTATTGAACCCTTTGAATTTAAGTCTGCCATTTGTGAGGATTGCTAGTGGGCATTGAGATTTAAAAGAAAATAATCTTTTAAATATGGGCTAAAGCACAAGCCCCAGCTTGAGAAATATAGACCTGCTCTGGTTCCACCTACAGGTCATTATTTACGTAGTAGATGTGTGTGCTAAGATAGGCCCGAGGGAGGCATTGAGCTACTGGTAAGTGGCACTATTCCCGACAGACCAGTAAGTATAAATCAATGGCACATCCTACTGGATGATGGAGAGGGCGATATTTGGGTAACATTCATCACTGTCCTAACAGAGCATCTCCACGCTGGCACCATCAGACAGTACCCATGATGAGAAAGGACAGTCAAGGTTACTTGTGTATTTCATGATGTAACTTAGCGTAGTGTGCAACGGTTCAAAAATAAATCTGTTCATATGTTTGAGGCACATGTGGAGAACCACGTTAACTGCCATAGCAACCGAGAGCCGTGCACGGATGTTATATCATAGTTATTGTAGCTTAGAACACAGTGTGACATTAGGTGCATGTGCTGAATGTCAACTCCCGCCACGCAGGCTGGAATCTCTCTCCCAGCCCTTTTAAATGTGACGAATTTGCCAGGACCCCTGATTCATATGCCCTCTCCGCGACTGTTCCTCATCCCTGTGCAGATCATAAATCCTTGGTCATACCGTAGGTGAACTTGTCACATGACTCCCTGCAGTGGGCCACTACCCCTCAGCGCAAACTGTCTGCCCTGCCTGACCGTATTTCATGAGTCAAAGCCCAGCTCTGGAGGCATATAGGGAGATTTATGCATTTTAATTGGATTGGCTTCATGGCCCCATGCTGAGAGCTGTTCTTTGAGGTATAAAGGATTGACACCCTGTTCTCTTCACCACTTCACCCTCTTCCACATTTCAGAGAACTGGTTCAAGAGAATTTGGCTTCAGACAAAGAGCGCTATGGTAATTAAGGGCATATGATGTAATTTCAGGTTAGGATAGCTCTGCCAGAATGACCAGTGCACGACAGAAAGGCTCATTGCCATGTCTTTTTTTTTTTCCTTCTTCTTGTCAGACTGCTTGAGTGCCCAGAAACCTTATTTTGTGCTTTGTGCGAGCAGATCGGGGGCAAAGCCAATCTCCTCCGGCATCCGTCTGGAATGAAAAATATGTGTGTTTAAGAAATAAGAGAAAAATGTAGGAGAGAAAGATTGGAAGACAAATCGAATGTGCACAAATGTGCCTCGCCCTGCTAAGTAACATGGATTCTGTATGACTTGGCCGCCCTTGCAACAGAGCGAGTGAATTTCAGAGTAAATTATGTCTGCCCACTTTAGAGACCCTTACACGGATTCCCATCATGAAGCCTTGTTGGTGTGAGGGTAGGTGCAGAGGCGCTGCAGATCACATCATTTGCCGTTCTGCCTGGACAGAGCCCCCCCGGTAAAAGGAAACTTTTCAGCGGAGACATTGTGGCTGGCGACGTCTCAGCCATCATCCACCTCCTAGAACAAAGAAATCATTCCACAGTAAATCCATCACCCGAGTGTAGATACACTCCCTGCCCTTCTCCCTCTGTTTCTATAGCTTTGTCTCTTTTTCTCTCTTCCTCTGTTGCTGTCTCTTTCTCTCTGACCTGGCCCCTCTCCAATTGAAGGTGAGATTGTGATGGATAGAGCCTGCAGCTACTGCACAGCTCGCTAGCCCAGGAGACCTTAAGGTCCCCCCACAATGCGCCATGGCTAGTACCACCCACTGCATCAATACCTCCGTCATGGCAGTGGACTGAAAACACACTAATGTGTCACATGCGCCATGCAAACACGAGGGTTGACATCTGTTGCCACCTATTGCATAGGCACCCTTCTACAGTGAGAGGGCTGAAATCAGGCGTACTTCTATGCAGACTCACACACACACATTTTGCACGCACACACACACACAGATGTCTGCTCTATATAACATCTTGCCAGCCCCCCATCCACCCCTCCAACGTATACACAACGGCTCATCAGGCAGGAAAATCAAAAGAGCGCTCTCCCCAGACTCAAGGAGCACTGCGGCTGTTATTGTACCAGAGCCCGTTAATGATCAGCATCTGTTCCTCTCTCTGCTAGCGTTAGCTGAGCTGCCACTAAACAAGGCTTTTGTGCGATACTTCATCCCCCAAGTTTCCTCCATCTAACTTTACTAAAGGGGGGGCGGGGTGTGGCTGATGTTAATGGTCTCTCTCTCTCTGTTCCCCCGCTGAAAATACTGCTGACTGTGTTCGAAATATGATTTAAAGCGGTGTTTGTTTGAGAGTCATATTAGACATATAGTATGCTTTCGTAGGGATATTTCTCAACGTATGCAAATATTTTCTTGGGTTTGTATTGCGCTATAGCTCAGAGACATACATTATTTTCTGGAGGCCCAAGCTGCATATACAGGCTTTGATATCAGATCTGTACTCTGAGGCCTTATACACAGTGTCACAGCTTCTATAGTTTCATCAGTGCCTGTCAACACTTTTTTTCCCCCATCTTGCTTAAAGCATTATTAACATTCTTGTGTTTTAAAATAAAGCCTTTCTGATCGTCATTGGCATTCAGGCGTAGTCATCATGTCAAGATTTTAAAATCCACTCAGACAGTCTTTGACTCCCATCAGGGATGACAGTCAATTGGCAGATCTCTTTAAAATAACCACCCACCTCCCAGACTTGATTTTTTTTATTTTTTCTCCCTTCCTGTGTTTTTATTTTTTTAATCAATGCCCAGCAGTCTAAAGGAAAAAAAAAAGAGGACGATCCCTCCGGGAAATTAGTAAGCCTCAGTAGCTGACCAAAGTGTTTGGATGCAGTAATTATGTTTAGTTAATAAATCAAGAGGCCGCTCTCTGAACCCACATGTTTTACATATAGATGGTGTCTGTCCCAGCGAAGTCCACCGGCTGCCAGATAATGAAGTTTTTATTTCCAGATGTGTATTTGAACTGGAAATCACCAACACATCTGGTTTAATGACATGTGCTCATGAGAAGTTAAATCTTTGTCAGTCAAGTATGTTTTGGTTAACACGACCCATTTCCCTCCAAATGATTAAGTAATATTCAAACTATTTATTATTTACCTGATATTTCACTCTAATTCTTCACAGTTTAGGTAGATATTTATATTTTGATACTTTAAATTGGAGTGAAAAACTAGAAAACTGATTAGGTACCAGTCTTAACAACCCGCAGTGTTGTTGTCTTGTTTGTTTTTACCCATCATAGGTTTTGATGTTACTTTTGTTGTGCATTTTAATGTGGTCAAGACCAAGGAGGCCGTCCGTTCTGCAGATTCTGCTGTTTTTAGGCTTTGTTGCCTTTTCCCGCTCGCGTCCAAGCATCCCCGTGTGCACTCGGCTTTTATGGACCGATGTAAATTCTCTTTCATGGCTACAGCGGAATAACTGTTGATTCTTATCTCTCCCCATAAAGCCACCAAATTTACTGTCAGCAAAAGGCTTTTTAGTGCCCAAAACTGGCCGTGGTCACAAATTACCAGCTGAAAAGAGAAAATTATCTAAAAGCAACAGTGAAAGTTATTGACCATGTTTTGGTCTGATTGAATTCCTGTTGAGCTGGTCTCAGACACCTGTGGCCCCTTTGGGTTGCTCACTTTGTTTCACTTTGTTGCCCGACCAAAATGGAACAACAGGAGGGCATTTTAAATTGATTCACACTGACTAATTCATGATTCATATCTGCCACCTGTGGCTTGCATGTTGTGGTTTATTGGAGGGCTGAGTGAATGCACTTTACCCCAAAAAACCACTAATAAAAATAAAAGCTTTAGACTGGATTCTGTCCTAAAGAATGGTGTTTTAGTTTTACGGCTATTTCATTAATTTCTTATAATTAATTTTCTTCAATATGAAATACATGACTGTAAAAGATATTGTAGGGTAAATAACTTGTAGCGTTTAGACTGTAAGTCGCTGGTCACTCGTGTTACTGCTCTCAACCATGAGTGTATACTGCATGTAGAAAATGGACACAGGTCTCTAAATTAACTTTCCCCTTTACAGTTAGCATGTCTCCACCTACTCTGAAACGCAGACAAGCTAATACGCGGCAACACATGCGCTCCGAGAACTGCAGTTATGGCGATAACAACTTCCCTTCGCGGTCATGAAGTCTACATGAAAGTGTTAACTCAGCAATAATCCAACAGGATTATACACCACTCACTGGTCATGCACGCACACCATCAACACGCGTAAACGTATCATTGCCACCGTCTTCGCCAAGCTAGCAGATTCGGACCACACAGCGCATCGTGAACGCCACTCGAGGTTTTCGTGTGGTGACGTCACGTTCAGCGGCACTCAGGCGCTCACCTACCATAACAACTAAGCCCAGTAAAGGTGTAAACAAGAAAATATAACATCCGAGCTAATGCTAAAGTACGGAAGCCCTAAAAGGACATGGTTGACTCTATTTTTATTTTCTCTGTTTTCCCGTGATAACAAGATAATTTCAGTGGTTATTTTTCTCGTTATCTCGAGATAACGAGATAATTTTCTGGCGATGTAGAAATCAAAACAAAAGTCTGATTACTGTCTTTATCCAGACCATGAATGATGCTGCTGCTGCACACAGCGAGCCCTACTTCTGTTTGTTTGTGCTTTTGCTCATCATGGTTTGGAGTTATGATCATTTGATGTTACTGTGGTGCAGTCGCCAGAAAATTATCTCGTTATCTCGAAAAAACTAAGGTGGTTTTCTCGAGATAACGAAATAAGTTATCCTTTCATCTTTGAAAAAAACTAACTTTATTTTCTCGTTATCGCGAGAAAACGTAGTTTGTTTTCTCGAGATAACGAGAAAAATAACTCGAGATCTTGAGAAAACCACTGAAATTATCTCGCTATCACGGGAAAATGGATAGCATCCTTTTAGGGCTTCCGTACTAAAGACAATAACTTGGGGGGGCTTTTGTAAAGGTATTTCACTACACCAAATGTGGTTCTGGGTTTGATCTGACATGACCTACAGATTGTTGACCACTTCCTGTCACCGCTTTGGTTGCAGAACACGGACCCAGTCCACGACATGCTCCTGGATGTTATTACCTGGGTTGGCATCCTCCTGTCGCTGGTCTGTCTGCTCATCAGCCTCTTCACCTTCTGCTTCTTCCGCGGCCTCCAGAGCGATCGCAACACCATCCACAAGAATCTGTGCATCAGTCTGTTCATCGCCGAGTCCCTGTTTCTGGTGGGGATCAATCGGGGCGATCAGCCGGTAAGACTGTATTTAATTGTTGCTGAAGAGTCATTGCAAAGTGCTAATATACATGTATGTGTCCTGAATTGTCTAAATGTTTCTTGAGGTTTTTCTGAATTTAAAATCAGGTTCCAGCCAATATGGATACCGTCTCTCCATTATTTCATCCTTTGAATCGTTCATGCAGCAGGATTTGAAACAAGTACAAGTCATTGCTTAAACTCCATCAGCCAGGGAGTGTCCATCTAAAGGATGTCCACCATCTTCTTTCTAGATTTGAAAGTCCAAAATGTTTTGAGAAAATACAACCTTTGGTGTCCTGCTGGGCTTCGAGCGCTGCTTCCCAGTGAGTGTCAGTGGCCCAGGACTTTTTAGCTTCTGCCAGACTCAGCGGGACCAGATACTGAAAGGAAAAGAACTGGATGCTCTTTATTCAACAAATGCTGCACAGAAGCAAACACATACTTTAAAGTAGACTCACATACTCAAACACCAACACCTGCCAACTCCCCTGTCACATTCCCATATCTAGATCACTGTTATATTGTGCGTACTCACTGACATGAATTCATCCGTTCACCACCTCCTGTTGCAGGTTTTCAATTTGCAAACACTTCAGGCTAATCTGGATTAAGCTGTTCAATACACTAAACCTCCTCCTAGTGTAATAACTGTAGTTTGGATGGCAGTACTTTCCCCCCATAAGAGCTCAGCTGTGGTAGCAGGTGGAGGCATGCTGTCACCGCACAGTCATCTTCAAGTGTGTGTGCTCAGCGCTCACACAGCAGACAAATGTGGAGTCATTACATGTATACAGGTCGACAGAGGGGCTCCTCCACCTCCGGCTCCTTGCAATCATGCTTTTTGGGTTTTTTTTGCTTGCTAATGAGACATCTTTGCTAATCGCTTTGTGACAATTATGCATTGTCATTGTTAACATCGCATCATCCTGTGGATGCTAGTTCATAGCTGCGTTTAGGAGCAGGATGGTGAATGGTAACTAAAGATACATTATGTCCTTTCTTTTTACCTTTGTGCTATCAAAACACATCTATATTTTGCTCTTTTAATATCTCCCTATTAGAACTAAAATCACAGTCCATAGTTTAGTCTGTAAAGCTAACTCCCTGTGAAGTTAAAGATAATGCTTTAGCCCTACACTTTTTCCATCCATAACATTTTATGGGTATGATTCACAGCCCAGCTGTAAGATCGCTCTCCTGGACTGCAATTAATGTCCACTCAACCTTTTAGTTATTTAATTGAATCCATTTCAGTGACAAAATACGCTAGTTATGTTCAACTGTGCCAATAATTAGATCAATCCATGTAAGTACTGTATCTTATTATTGTTAGGAAGTGTGAGCGTGTACATACGTGCCAGTGATGACAGCCTTCTGCTTTTATGTCTGCTGTGTACACATCTCTACCAGCTCAGGAAGTGTGTAACTACACTGTGTGTACCCCTCGTACCTGGCCGTGGTCTAGATCCAAATGGCTCTTGGACTGTTGACTTCACTTCTTCATATCTCTCTTTCATCCATGCCAGCTACAGCAAACAAGACCACATGGGCTCAGTAGCTGCAGCGCTCCTCTGCCAGTCACTACAGGCAAACATCCAATCACTTCCAGCCAAACAAAGCTTAGCCATGCTAATTGTCAGAAAGACACAAACAGCAGAGAGGTCAGAAAATGCTGCTCGGTCGCTTGGATGGCACACTTTGTCATTCATATGATGCCCTTTACCATGACATTTAATCCTTCAGGAAACCAGTAAAATGCCAGGAGTGATTGAAATTTGTCTCCGCTGTATTGCCTGTCGTTTTCCTTACCCATTTATTTCTCTGAAACTTTCCCAGATTGCCTGCGCCGTCTTCGCCGCCCTGCTCCACTTCTTCTTCCTGGCGGCGTTCACGTGGATGTTCCTCGAGGGCGTCCAGCTCTACATCATGCTGGTGGAGGTGTTCGAGAGCGAGCACTCGCGCCGACGCTACTTCTACCTGGTCGGCTACGGAGTTCCTGCGTTGATTGTGGCCGTATCCGCCGCGGTGGACTACCGCAGTTATGGCACCGATCGAGTGTGAGTACACAGGTTTTTTTTGCATGAACTAGTAAAAAATATCACATTTGGCACCTTTTGGAGACTTTTGTTTACTTTTTGCATGGGCAGCATCCAAGAAAGGAACAAAGAGATCTAATATTAACAGGAAACACACTATTACACATCGAGATCAAGATGGCTTGATGTTTTGAGAATAAATATCGTGAAAGCCTAGAAAATATATACATATTTTTTTCTTTTTGCCTTCAACCTGCTACATTTTTGCCCAAACCAGAGGCTGGAGATTTGAAAGACGTGGGTGTTTTCAAGCAAGACAATGTCAAACTCTATTATAAGAAGTGTATTTATGGAGCGTGACCTATACCAGGTACAAAACTTTTGAATATCTTCATCTCTTCTGAATTGTGTTTCTCAGTTTTTTTGCGATTTGAGTCCCCTCAACTTTTTAAAATACAAAATCAGGGAATACTGCTTCACTGTTCAGGGGAAACGTTGGATCAGATATTTTGATATTAATACCGAACCGAAGGAGCTGTGCAAGTGATTCTGTTTGTATGTGCAGCCACAGGAAGCCCGCTAATGACCTGCAAACTGTTTGTGTTGGTTTGAGGGGCTTTAATAACCCCCACAGATGCCGCTCCAATAGCTATCGCTCATCATCAACTTTTAATGAAGCAGAACGGTTACTCAAGTTACGTACATTTCCCCACTGCTGAATTGACATTGCTTTGACTGTGAGAGAGGAAAAAAAAAAAAGCTAACTTCAGGAAATAGTATTGCTGGATGAACGTTTGTGGTTCAAGCATTTTAGGATGCACAACAGGGAGGGAAAATAAGATTCACAAAAAGATGGGGAGTAACAGAGTAAGGTGTAATTTCCCAGCTCCTCTCTCTGAAATACAGTCAAGTGTGTAAAGCAGCATAATGCCAAGCAGAGGATCGCTCGCCATAACTCTCAGTTAATCTCAAACCCATCTGAAAATAATGAAGACCAGCATCAGCAGTTTGCTTCTGAGATGTTTATCATATACGGCTCGCACACAGGAGCTGCCACACATACGCAACTGGTAGACAGTGCATTTGTAGATTGGCGGAGCAATAGTTCTTGGTGATGGATGAGGTGATAGCTGCCACCGCCTGAGCCTTGGCATCATGTGAATAATTAAAGCCTGCCACCGGTGGAACAATTATCCGCAGCCACTGAAGGATGAGGGAAGGGACAAGGCGTGACACGTGGTGAATAGCACAAGGTGGAGGAGGGCGCGTGCGGTCCTGCCGCAAATTGATTTTTGGTGCCACGGCGGCGTTATCATGGGCGGTGTCACTTTGAGCAGAAGTATCCAACAAGTTGCAGTGACCCAGGTGCGGCGGATGAATGAAGCCGTGTCGAGAGACTCGTAATAACTGCCGCCGTAGCCTGAAGGTGAGCGAGCTTGTGAAGTCTCCCGTTCAAGTCGGAGATCAAACAGGAATCTCTGATCTGAGTGGGATTTCCATTCAGTTACTCAAGTGGTTGCTTTAAATGTGCCCTTGAGCAAGGCGTTAACCTCCCTGCAGTCCAGCGAGGTAGCTCAGTGGTCAGCAAAACAAGGATGTGATGCTCTGTAATTTCTCCAGTTTAATGAAAGTAATACATCAAACCACCTGTAAAGCCGGGCGGCAGAGTCCGCTCCTAGTTTCAGTAATCTAGTTGCTGATGCAGTCGTCTGTTTACTGCTGCTGCTCCACAGTAGAATAATGGTGCATACAGTGAAAGGCCCTTTTGTGGAGTTTTCCTGTAAACAACAGCTAATATTTACTCTCGACGCCTCTTAGACAAGTTATTGTGTGTCTTCGAGGCCAAACAAATGCATTTTTTTTATAACATTGCAAGGCTGATTTTTTTCAAGCAATGCACATATAACTGTTTACTTCTTTGTAATATTAGCTAGCAGTGTCAGGAGCACTGCAAGACCAGGCCCCACCTGATTGATGGGGGTTGCTGAACTAGCACTACTGCTAGCAAGTCTGTAATCTGTAAATCTTGGTTAATTGAACACGATTAGCTGCGTGAGCTACTGTTGCAGGGTTAAAGACCACACGAGCTGCGCATTTAACCATGTGCTGAAAAGGGCTTTTATTTTTTTACTGTAACGGCGGCTTTTTTACTGTGTGAAAGGTGATTGTTTGACTTTCTGGAGTGGGTTGCTAGCAGGACAACACATGAAAGAATATGTTTTCAAAGACCTGAAATACCGATATTGGAAAGTAATTATGTAAAATGTGATATTTTGCAGGGAAATTGTTTGCAGTAGTAGCTTGATCTAGAGTAGACGCTAATGTGATGTGGTTTGTGGATTGTGAAGAAAGGAGTTTGGCATTTGAGCGTCACCATGTTGTTGTTTTTTTGGAGCCAGAAGTGACCATATTTGGATATGAAGGGAGGAGTGAGGAGGCGGGTCTGACCCTTGAACCTGAGGACATGTGTATGACACTTGAGTTCTTATTGTAGACAAGACCTGTCAATCAAAATAACCACACCACCACCTAAATCTTCCTCTTTTTGAAACCTAATAACTACTAAATCTGCGAAGCCTGAACCACAAAATAATCACCAGAAAATACAAATTTTTTGAGTGTTTATTGAACCTTATTGAAAAAATATTTATATTTATTTTACATTTTTTCATAAACTCTCAAACATATCACACAGATGATGTAAAATTCATATATCAGGGTTGATTACGATTGTTTTTTTCCATATGGACCAGATCACTAATAAGAAGAGTTGACTTCAGCTGATGACATCAGATCGACTTGTGAAAAAACGTATTGACATCAGCAGAAATGCACTTTTTTTTGCACTTCTGCCTCACTTTTGAGACTTAGTTGCTTCGTCTGTTTACATACAGACTCTACGGAGAAAACAAAACTCAAACAAAACCTTCAAAAACTTCCCACAGTCCCTTTAATTCCTGTTACCACACATGATGCACAAGTCGTATTAAAGGACACTCTTCAAAGCAAAGCCAGCTTCAGGACTTCAGACTGAATCAAAAGTTACTAGTCATCTCCCCACCCCCAATATTTCACACTGCTTCACTCACTTCATCAGCTCACTATCACACCGATGAAGTCACCGCCGCTGTTGCCGGGACGAGATTGAGTTGCGTTGGCTGCGAGGACAGCATGTGTCAGCTCGCTGCAGAACGGTGGCACGAAGCTGCTGGCACGAGCGTGGCTTGTGTTTTTACTGGCACAAGTGTACCTTTTTTTTTTTTTTTTTTTTGTTGCCTTTTTTTTTTTTTTTTG
>OOFC01050124.1:20961-37638 GCA_900323345.1 Pseudochromis fuscus | reverse complement strand
AGGTCGTACCAGGCACCAAGTTTCAGGTACTTTTTGCCAATGGAAATGCGCCAGAAACCAAGGCGAGGTGAGGCGGTACCATGCAGTGGAAATGCAACTATAGGTAGGTAGGTAGGTAGATGGATAGGTAGGTAGCTAGATAGGTAGGTAGATGGATAGGTAGGTAGGTAGGTAGGTAGGTAGGTAGGTAGATAGGTAGATGCATAGGTAGGTAGGTAGGTAGGTAGATAGGAAGGTAGATGGATAGGAAGGTAGATAGGTAGATGCGTAGGTAGGTAGGTAGATAGGAAGGTAGGTAGATAGGAAGGTAGGTAGGTAGGTAGATAGATATGTAGATGCATAGGTAGGTGGGTAGGTAGATAGGAAGGTAGATAGGTAGATGGATAGGTGGGTAGGTAGATAGATAGATAGATAGATAGATAGATAGAACAATGATCTGAAAGACAGTAAACCTCCCTGTGAATCTAAGGGAGTGAGTTTGTTACTACTGTCGGACTGATTGGTGCAGTTTAAGTCTCAAACCATCACATCCTACTCCACATGTTTTGTGAGCTCAAGCAGTACCTCCAAACATGGACACTACTGTCAGTTACACTACTCAAAGTTTCCTACCACCACCGCCCCCTGAAAAAAAAGAGTTTCAAAAGTTGTTTTTAAGGTCCCTTTACCCGGTAGAATGACATATCATTTTCGGTCATTGTCTTTGACGTAAGCTCCGGCTACCTGGTGTCAGGGCAGGCTCTTTCTGCAGATGGTGTGAAGTTGTTTTGCTGCCTGTACGCTATGATGGATAAGGGTCTCTGCACTGTTTTTGCTGTCTGCCTCCCGTTTTTTTTGAAGCCACTCTGGACACATTAGTCTGCTTTATGGCTGGCATTGTGGCTGGTTTTTCTTTTTTTTCTTTTTTCTTTTTGTGGCATCACATCACCGGTTGTGTCCCTGTCTGCCCTGCTCTCCTCAGCCAAGTGATACACACACACACACACACACACACACACATGCACACACACACACAAACAATCTTCAGTGAGCTTGATGTAGCATGCTCTGGTTGCACCATGTCAGACTGGAGTGTGCCAATGTGTTTTTCCATCAAAAATTCACTGCAGGATGTTGTTCAGCCAAGACAAGGATTTTTTATTTATTTATTTATTTTTTATTTGCTTCTTTGCCAACATGCAACCTCTACTAACGCCAATGACACGTAGGAGCAGGGCAACATTTAAAGCTTTTTATTAATTTTTTCGTATCCTGTGAATTTCCTGTATTTTGAAGTATATATGCTACAGTTGCATCAGATCAATGTAATGTAATGTTTATATAACAATGCAGAGATTCATTAAATTTGCATGAGTTGCACCACACAACCAACTTCTTGCAATTGGCATCAGGAGATATAGTCCAGGTGTAACTCCCTTAATAAACTGAAAGTATATTATAGTATTTGCACTACTAAAACACATGGTTTTATTCAGTATATTGAGTATTTACTAGATATTCATCTGAGATCACCACTAAGCACAGACTCTCCTGAAGCTATAATGAGGCTGCTGTACTTTACTGCACTGTTAATCGTATTTTAATCCAAACTTGACACCTCCAGCCAATCAGTGCCACTTCAAATCTGCAAGTATTTGGATTTGGTTGTCCTACCTGTGGTATGAAACCAGTATTTGGACTTTGCAGTACAAAACCAACAACAGACTCTCAAACAGATGCATGTATGTTCACACAGAGACATATTTGAATAACATCCGCTATAAATTATGCGCGCGCCGTGGTTCAAACACTGACAGGAATACATGCAGACCACCTGCCGCCCACACAGACTCCCCTTGGTTAGCTCTCTAGCTTCCACGCGATGAACTCGGTGTGGAAATAGATTAGAAAGCAGAGTAGTTTACTACAGTGTCAGACCACAAATGGACCAGAACAGCAGGTGCATCACTGAGCAAAGCAACCATACTGCAAATGTTTTGTTCTTGCATGGAAATTACAAAACGCAATTTAGTGATTTGAAGGTTTACAATGAGCAATTTCCTTTTGGCTGACGGCCAACATATTTCATGTCCATTTACTTCCTCAAAGACGGCCCCATCTTTGGTCCAGAGAGATACATCGTGGAGCTTGTTCTGCAGAAAAAAAATATTGACTGCTGGGGGTTCGTAGTGTCATATGATTTATAACACTGCACCCCATGAAATGTAGCAAACAACTGACCCCCCTGATCCTGAGTCTTAGCAATGGTTCAGATGGCGATTTAAAAAAAAAAAATGGAGGGGGTGGGGGTGTCTGTGCAGCTTTTGTCAGCCCTCATTCATCTAATGTGCTTTTTACGCCAAAACCCATTACTGAACACACGACTGCACAAAACACATTCTGTAAATTGTCTTGAGTGTCGTTGCCTAAAGATACTGTTTAATCGAACATATTATGTGAACGCTATTAACAGGTCTCGGTTTCATCATTCAGGAGGAAAAAAAAGCTTCCCCTAAACATCATAATTGATCTTTTCAGACCCTTACTTTTCATACTCTCTTCAAGATGATTTGTCAAGGTGAAGTAGTTTGATGATCGTGATAGCAACGGTTATTTAAGTCAGCTTAGCTTAGCTTAATGTGCTGTGTCTTCTTTTTGTTTCTTCTTCCTGCTATTTGGTTCCTCTTTATGGTTTGATGTCACGTTTTCTGTTAAGATTTCATCATACTGCCTTGTTTTAATATGAATGTTTCATCTCTTTTTCACCCTCTTCCTCCCTCACTGCTTTTCTTTTTTCTTGATTAGCACTCGCACCCTGCCTTTTTATCTTATGCCGTGTTTATCTTTAACATCTATCTGTTTCTCATCTTCTTTTTTATTTTTTCTTCCTCTTCATTTTAGCTACCGTTATTATGATGGATGTGTTATTGTAGAATGGCACTGGTAAGATGCAACGTTTCTCGGTCGAGGGTGTAGAGTAGAATTGATATTGTGTTTGATGTGTTTTTTCCTTCCTCACCCTATAATGGAGACAGCGGCTGCCACTGGCCCCGTGATTCATGGACTGCAACATGACTTTTTGCACCGTTGTGACTTTGAATAGCGGAGTTGCGTCTGAATGTATTTAGGACATTACGGGCCGAACAATTTCAGGTGTGGATTCTGTCTTGGCGTCGCTTCCTCCCCGACGCAGATAAGAAACATCAAATGAAATCTGCTAATGCTGTGATGTAAAAGATAAAACCGTCTCTGCCGTCATCAAAAACTTCGTGCCATTGATGTCTTAAACACTTTGAGGCGATTAGCATTTTAAGCATACCTTTGGTTAAATAATTAACACCCTGTTGGGCTGATCAAAGCACTTCCTCTCCTCTTCCCAGAAACAGCCTATGAAATGACTTTATGCAGATTTTAAACAGGTTGAATTGACCAATTGCAATCTCATACATAAATGATCTGTGACATTGCAATGAATGGCACCTCTGCAAATTAAGTCATTTGGAAGGAAATAGCTAATTTGGTGCCACAGACTGAAGTAGTTCTCTGCTTGAAATTGCTCATTTTTTGGCGTTTCTGCTCAACAATTAGCACAATAAAGCTCAGAGTTGAAAGCACTTTGCAGCAGCCCTCAGGAACGGGTAGTATATCTATACGATGTCACGCAACCATCCAGATGGATCCACGTTTTTCTGACGAGCACAGTTAAGTACTTAAATTGCTGGGATGCTATTTTTAACCATCTAAAATTAGTATAAAACACACATTTAATTCAAATTACTCATTGGTAACTTTAACCGCTTTGCTAAATACACTATTTTGAACCTAATGATGCCAACAGTATGAGAAAATCAGGAAGTGATATTGTATTGTAGCTCTCAGGCAACAGTCCTGACAGCATGAAACCTCCACTGAAATGCACCCCCTTCATTTGTAAGTGAGCTGTTATGCTCTTCAGTGACTGTTATGCAGTCTCAGAAGTTTTGCCTCAAGGCTGCTACCATGCAGCCTCTCAGAATCATCCTCCATATTTTTTTTTTTTTATCTGATAACTCCCGAAGAAGATAAGCCATTCGGTGATATACGAGTCGTAGCCTCTTCATATCCTGTCCTCTCGGATGCGTTTCTTATGACCTCCCTGTGTCTCTATCACCTGCTATCCTTCAAAAACAACTGTAGTTAGAGGACGATATTTTGTTCTTCCTGTGCCCACTGCTTGTGTTTCTGTGTCCAATCTGGGGGCAATCGCCTTGATGAAGTACCTCTCCCACCAGGTCATTAAGACAGCCCTGGGAAAATTATGTTTAATGGTTGCCCTGGTGAATTCATAAATCATTTATTTTTGCTGCACACCTGGCCCATTTATAACGGCTTAAATGCGAAGGTCTGCCAGCATTTATGAGGGGAGCTAGATTCTTCTGTGAACCGAGATAATTATGGCGAGCACCTGTAAATCACTAACAAATCCCTTCCCTAAAATGTATGAATGTCTGCTCTTGACGTTCGGATGTGGATGCTGTGAATGTAGCTTTTATCCCCTATTGCCAAGCAAGCCTTCCCTGTGTATTGTTTTCCTCTTCACGTTTAAATTTGTATATTGTATTTATGGCCACACATTTTTGGATTACACCTCTCCATTGCTTTGTTGTGTGATTTGATTTATTTTCTGCCTGTTTTGTTATTTTCTTCTCGTCATGTCGCTCAGCTATCAGGATTATGAACCCGAGATCAAGTAAGACAAAATTGGAAGGGCCTTTTTTATTTTATTTTTTTTCTTTTACCCATAATGCCATCTTTCATTCAGTCCTCCATATGAACAAATCAGCACCCAAATCCATCTGGCTGCCTCTCTGAATCATTAACATGATTTATAGTGGAGCACTCAGTCATGTTGAAGGCCGCATTAGTGTGCACACAGTACTCCGGTCTTAGATATACATAGCCTGCAGATGTGACAAGCAAGATTAGTTTTAAATGGCACCTGTATCTTCACACTGCACTGTATAGAAATATTAGTGCTGTAATTGAGACAGCACTCACATTTGTCAACTGGAAGTCATTCTTTTTTACCTGCATCCAATCCGTGTAAGCACATAAGGGCACTAATCACCCATTACAAAGAGATGAGGGGTGAATCCTAACCAAAGATAACTGTGTCAGGGTGAACTTCAATGAATAATGGTGAAGGAAAAGTCCAATGAAAAGAAAGGAAGGAAATGCTGAGCTCCTTCTAAACATGTAGTCATAATGAGTCATTTGTAGCAAAATGTAATCATGAAAGTTGAAGGTATCAATTATGACAACATCCAAATTTTAAGATTTTTAGCATGAAGGGTAATGTTTACAAAGTATACACAACAATTTAATGTATTTTTATGTCTAGGTATGTACCAAAAAACACTCATTTTTTTCGTGTGTATGTGCTGACAAACCAGATAATATCAACATAGAATTAACTGTCATCTGCAAAGAAACTATTTATAAGGTATGAACCAAAATGTTGCTGAAAAGAAATAAATTACAGTTATTTCTGGTATGTTTCCAACCATACTTCTGATTTACCTCAAAATGTTGCTAATAGTCTTTGAAGGTTAACATACATTCTCAGAAAGCCTCAGTGTTGTAGCATTTATGCTAATTTGGAAACTAGGATCTTTATGTTGCCGGTGACTGATGAGCAGGATTCCTGCCAGAATACCAAATGGGTGCAGGTGAAAAAAAAACTTCCACTTCTCTACGCAGTGCACCAGCACAAAGATAAAGCCCCTTGTTCTTAATAGACTGTGTTCTCAAGGGCATTTATCTCAGTGAACCTTTAGCTTGAGGAAGAATTTACAAGACACTTATCCACAAAACCCAGGCAGTAGAAAACAACATGTTACACACTCATACACTTTCCTCTACTGAGAATACTGTATTTCATAGCATCCATGTATATAAATCTGCAAATGTATGAATACTTTGATCTTATATTTTCAAATTGTCACTGGCTTGGTTTGCAAGAGTGCAAATAAGCAA
Organism: Pseudochromis fuscus; assembly: GCA_900323345.1. Classification (NCBI taxonomy): domain Eukaryota; kingdom Metazoa; phylum Chordata; class Actinopteri; family Pseudochromidae; genus Pseudochromis; species Pseudochromis fuscus. The sequence continues at coordinate 31,644 of OOFC01050124.1, read as the reverse complement.
AGGACGAGGTGGATTAGGACAGAATTAGAAAATTATTATCATTTATTATTAGTTTCCTCTCCCTGTTCATTTGTCTTGTGTCCTTTCTCCCTCTCAGGAGTAACCTTATTTTTAACTGTGGTCTAAGTGATGTCTGAACCTTTCTCCATTAGCATTGCGGTGCAGTTTGTACGGCTTCCCCTGAGTTAAAAACCATCATTTAAAAACACAGTTGATTTGCCAGACGGTTTGTAACATGACTGTTTCTTTCCCATCCAGATCGTGGGTGATCGGGGCCATCGCCTTGCTATGTCTACTGGGCCTGACCTGGGCCTTTGGCCTGATGTACGTCAACGAGAGCACGGTGGTCATGGCCTACCTCTTCACCATCTTCAACTCCCTGCAGGGAATGTTCATCTTCATCTTCCACTGTGTGCTGCAGAAGAAGGTACAGACTTATTCTCCAGATGTGACAGCTAACGTCACACTTATGGAGTTCCTATGTAGAAACTGTGTAGTGTCACATCTGCACGTATGAAGTACTTTTACTGGCAAGCATGCTGGAGAAGTACCTCCAAATGTGCCAAATATGCATTGCAATATTTTATATGGGCTGTTCCGGTATGTACTTTATTTTTTTATAGGTGCGTAAAGAGTATGGGAAGTGCCTGCGTACTCACTGCTGCAGCGGCAAAAGTGTGGACAGCTCCATTGGCTCTGGGAAAGGCACCGCCTCTCGCGCTCCAGGACGTTATTCTACAGCGTCACAGGTTGCCGAATATCTTTCATGCTCTCTCTTTTTCATCCTATACTTGTTTTTCTTCACCTGCCTTTTTACCAAACCAGAACAAATTGATGCTTATTCTGTTATGGATTACGCTGAATGTCATCTAAAAATAGACCATGCTTTCCAGTTGCATAGTGTAGCTACAGGCAGGAGCAGACTTGATCTCCAGTAATGCACAAAATAACACCTCCTTAGAGTACAAATGAGGAAAGAAATTATAATAATCAATGCATGTGCGATCAAATTGAAGGAAGTACAATATATGTAAATATATGTTTGGATGCGATAGCAGGAAAATGTAATTCATTTTTAGTGAAGCAGGTCTCGGCTGGTACAGTGACACCGACTAAAGTGCTGGCTCCAGCTTCGAGAGGAATTTGTTCTCGCTCACAAATTCAGATTTGACGGTCTCTGCCAAGATATGTGAATTCTGTGCGTAAGTCTTCTTGTAAAGTAAATTGTTAATGGATTCCTCCCACAGTGACATGAAGTATAGGATGAATTGCCATGATACACCATAATTGAACATCATATCCATATTCCAAAGAGTGTGATTTCCTTCCAGTGTTCAATTATAAATAGTCCTTAGAGTCAAGCATGCAGTGGCAACCCACGATACAAGCTGGATTCTGCATACAGATCAAAGCGTTTAATTATACACAGTGCTTTGACAAGATGGCTCTAACCTCAGTCGCTTTATGTGAGTGAGACAGGAATGGAAACACTCAGAAAGATGTGGTTGTTTATTGCTAACTCTGGGGCTTTTTCTAAATGAATGTGTAATCAGCAAAGTACATTCGAACCCGTCGGCTATGAATGGTTCAAGTTTTTATCAGCCCAAAAAAAAAAATAGAAGAAGAAATAGCAGTGTCATTTTCAACCCATCTGTGTCCCCCCAGTTCTGGGGACAACATGTTGTACATTATGCTAATGAGATCAGCTGTGTCAGTATAAGTGAAAATATGTGAGCTGTGTGTCATCGGGGATTGGTAAAGGAAGTCAATTTATGATGTGGAAAAATGCTTTAAGCTTCGATGAATAAAGGCACGTTCACGGTCTAAATGTGACCCGAAAATGGCGGGATTCAGGAAGAGGTTAGACGAGGTGCAGCTCCAATTTTAGTTAATAGTGATGGCGGTGGCAGCGACTTAATTAAACTGAATCCTCTCGGAGGTGTTGAAGGCAGACAGAGAAAAACATAAAAGCAGCACTTCATTTACAACCACAGATGTCCTGTAATTTTTATCTCTGAATCAGCTATTATATTGGATTCTGCATATGGCTGATGGTAACTGGTTGTTACGGCGGTGTAAAGATGATACTTAAACACGGTGTCAGAGGTCAAAACCGGCCTTCCGTTTATGGTCAAAGGATAAATCCGGTTAATGGGTTTAATTTTAGGGTTTTCACCATCATTTCTATCAGTTATGACCATCTTGTACTCACCAAAGTAATGGCCGAGATGTGAGGACGCAGTGATGAGGAACAGGCTGTAACCAAACTAAAGGCAGTTAAATAACCATGCTCAAGATGTTACTAATAATCGAATAGGAAACCTGTGCGCACACATCTATGCTAAATGCAGTTGGGTCATCAAAATGAACAAGCTGTATTTAATTAAAAGATTGCAGTTGACCCCATCGATTAGGTGGATTTATGGGGGTAGGACCCTGTAACGAGCATCCTGTCAGAGATCCCCCTGGGGAGCTGTAGATGGGACCTTGACATTGTTGTTGGTTGGGTGGTGCATCGGCGAAGCAACTGAAGTCTGCAGATAGATAGTGAGGTTGTGAAGGTGATGTGATGAGTGAATAACTGGCAGGTCCTCAATTTAATCAATAGGTAATTTCCTCCAGATGCGTCCATCACGATCATCTCATGTTCATACAAATCTGAAATCCTGGAAAGTATTCAGGTCTATGGTTGGATATCCACACCCTTAGCTTGCGCTTCAGCCCATGGGAATCTACCATAATTAACCAGGGTGAACCCTGCTGGATCGAGTCTTTGCTGCCCCAGACACTGATTCAAAGAGCTTGACTGATGACTATATTATTGACTTCACCTATCCCAGTACCTAATGCTCATCTTTAATTGGGGGTACTTATCCCTGCGGCGTTTAAACACGACATTCAAAAGCTGACAGTCTCCGTGTTGAAAAAGTAGGTGAGTTCACACGAGGGGAAATCGTTTCAAACTTGGGAAATGTAGAAATAATGTCGCTTCGGTCTTTTTGTGCGTTCAGTGTTAAATGTTCTGACATTTTTGTGCGTTTTGTTTGTCTCCACAGAGCCGCATCCGTCGAATGTGGAATGACACGGTCAGAAAACAGTCCGAGTCCTCTTTCATGACCGGCGATATCAACAGCTCCGCATCGCTCAACAGAGGTACTTGGCCAGCGCTGTCAATGCACCAACCTTCACCTTCATGACGAATGAGAGAAACTCTTTTTTTTTTTTCAAAGCTTCGCCATTTTTGTGAATTTCTTTTAAAATTGTTTTCCTTTTTAACGTGACGGTTGGCACATTACGAAATTAAAAGGCCTTTTCTTGTAACAAAAAAAAAGTAAAGCTTTCATCCACAAACCTTGATCCAACTTTTCAAAATCAGTCATTTCTCTACATTGCCTAAGATACTTCATATAATTAAAACTCCAAGTAAATTTTCTTGACTCAACTGTTAATTATTGCCAGATTCTGAAGTACGTCTTTAAATGTAAGAAATGAAGTGTGTCCAAACTGCAGTCAATAGCAACGCTCCCTTTTGTCTGAACTTTTGCTTGGATGAAAGAGAAACTTTGTGTGAATATAAACCAGAGGTTGAAAGGATGAAACCTCTTTTTGTGTCATGCTGCTTCAGAAAATTGTTTATCATGTTTGACATTTTAAAGCACAACCAAAAGTTTTTTACTATCAAGTACTGTATTTTCCAGACTATTGAGCACACCTGTCTATAAGCTGCTATTGAATTTATTTGAACAGTTTCATGTGGTCCACTCTGACCGGGTCTGATGTGACGACGCTAAATGTATTAGCGGCACGGAGCTTGCTAGCTTGTAAAAAGCCAATGAGCTTCACACCGGTGTTTAAGTTCAAAGCGTCGGAAAAAAGTAGTAGTAGCTTATAGTCCGGAAAATACGGTAAATTCTTGGTTATCATCGTGCAGTTCATCAGATTGTCGAAGTGAAAATTTCCTGTATATCTGATGAGTGTGCAAAAAGTTGCTCTTTATGTTTTTCCCGTTAATAAATGGGATATTGTGCCATCTGGCTGCAAAAGCCTTGAAACAGAAACTGGGCATCATCTGAGGAAAAGGGTTGAATAACAAGCTAAAAATCAATTCAGTGGAATTCACTCTCTGAAACACGTTGATAAAAAGTATTTTACCATAATGCATTTGACAGCGACAGACAGTGAATAGAGTTAACTCGGGAGTCTCTCAGGTTATACAGAAAGTAGACACCAGACTACATCTGACATCAAGCAGCAAACGCTGTACTTGCTGGCATCCCTCCCTAACACTCTCCCCCAGTCATCACATCTCTTGATGGAGGGCTCGAGTTGCACGCTGCTCGCTCTCTAAATTCGCTCTGGGCGCCTGCTCGCATAGACGCTAATGCATAGTTACAATGATGGATTAATGTTCGACACAGTGAGGAAGTGTCATGATCTCAATAATTAGGCACTCAGCCTAGCACCATCAACAGACGCAGCTTTTATCAGTTGAGGGGAGGCTAAATTGGGGCTGGAGATGAGGTCACAGGTCGGGGGATTGAAGGAAAGGCTTACACAGATCTTCAATAAAGACAAAAAGCTTATTGATAATTATTATTATTAGTTCACTTTCTGACTTCTTGCCAAGATGATAGCGAACACATGAGCTCAAGAGTGTGCAGCATCACAAGTATCATCAGGAACAGATGCAAATAGAATCGCACTTATCCCTGGCTGCTCCCGTGTTGTTATTAAGGAATTATGTGTTGAGGAGCGAATATTTTCTTGCTGATTTGTCCTTTTTTATCCTCAGCGCCAACCCCCACTTCCCCCTTTTCCTTTGCATAAGAGAGAGTGAGCTTGCAGCTGACACTCTCGCTCAGCTCTTCTCGAGAGCAGAGTCATGCAATCATCTTGATAGCGTTGCATGTTCAATTTATCCTCAGCATTCAGGATTATTGCCGCACAATCAGGGTGATTTCGGAAATCGTCTAATTTAAACACAGACACAATAAGTGTGGGGGGGGATCTATGGTTGGGAGGATTCAAAAGGAGCTGGTGTTTATGGAGTGCACTGTAATTAGGGCAAGCAGCGACGGCAACAACAAATTACTGTTTTTTCTTTTATAATCAAAACAACATTTGGATTTCTGAGCAAAATTATAACACGCCTAATTAATACTAACCTCAAACTAAGAATGTGAATAAGGCTGAAAGATTATACTAAATTAGCAGGACTGTAATTTGTGTAAAATTTCATTAAGCAGAGTCTTCTGACAGGAAGTACTGGTGCAATTAAAACACCATCAAAAAAAAAAAAACCACATCAACAACTTCTGAAGTGATGGGGAAAGTTCGGAGGTAATCTGAAAGCCTTTCTCCATCGGTGTGACAGATTCGGAGCATTAGAAAAGAACAGTAAACTCCGCCGGAGGATCTAATTGCCGTGTACTCCTACCTCAGATAAAAGATGTTTACCCGCTGTGGCGTAGCTCAGACTGGAAGCACACGCATGTATCGCCCTCACAAGTCTTGAATTTGGCTTCTTTAAAAATAATAGCATCATATCATGTTGACAGGGGAGGTGGGGGAAAAAAAAAAATCTTGTAAACAGGAAATGAATGCGACTCACAAATATTTTCAGCGCACTTGATATTCCGCATAATGTATTCAAACACTCGGAAATAAATTATTTTTATCATCAGCGAAGAAAAACAAACATTAGGGGAATCTGCAGCATTCATGTTTAAGATTGCAGCCTTCAAACCTGCTGCTAATCACCGGGCTCAGACTGTGAAGGTTGCTTTGGCGTGGTGCTATGTGGATGGGAAACTGATGAGTCATTCGGGCGAGATCCCGGCAGCAAGTATCTGAAGACGGGCATAAATAGAAAATGAGACTCTGTTTTGTTTGCATGATGGAGGCCAGGCGGAAGAAAAGTAATGACTGTCTTTGACTAAAGAGAGGACATATCACTTCACTTCAAGGTTATTTCCAAAAGAAACAGCAAATACTGAACTTTGATCTTTGGAGAAAAGGCAATATTGCACCACTTCGACGCAACAAGCAATAACACTGGAGAGCAATTGACCGTCAATGAGGTTCTTTTGTATTGTTGCTGGTCAAGATTTCAATTTTTACAATAATAATAATAGAGATTTTACTTTTTAAAATCCAAAGGTAGATCAAAACAGGACTATCGGCAAACATTTTCTTTGCCAACATCGCAACTGTAGCTGTTTTTTCTTTCCGATACGGGCTAGCTTAGCGCTGTCTCAGAGAGTGCAAACTTCCCTGAATTTAGCATAATTCCTTTCTGCAAATGGCCAATCATAAAGTATCCAAGAGTTTATTTTATTCATGGCACTTAAACAGTCCTGAGTGATAACTGTATTCTGTCCTGTTTGAGTCTAGAAATGTATCGATATGTGTGCTGTGTCGGCCATGTCGGTGCTTTTTCTTTTGTAATTTCTGTCTGTTTACCACATGTACGCTGCCTGAATGTGGCGCAGAAAATAACCCGGGCTCAGCCGCAAATGGCCGACATTAAAACAATACAATTAACACACTTTCCATCGGTGCCATTAGCCACGTCAGTTCAGCTCTGCCACTTTCATGTAGCAAACCCCCCCTCCACATTAATGATCATGTGATCATTTGGATGTTAATGGCTGTCATTGCTCAGCTGCATCTGCCCAACTGATATGTATGTTCTCTCTCTTTCTCTCTGTATCTCTGTTTATCTGCCCACCTACCTCTCTCTGTCTCTACACCCTTTTTCTCTTCTGTTTTTCTCTGTCTGTCTCTTTCTGGCTGCTCCAGGGGCTATGGCTAACCATCTTATACCTAATGCACTCCTACGTCCTCATGGCACTAACAATCCCTATAATACATTGCTTGGGGAATCTGCAGTCTATAACAACCCTCTGGGCATGTACAACACACAAGGTGTGCTAGCTTCTTTTCATTCTTTAACATTGTGGCTAGAGCAGTGTTTTTTTATTTTATTTTCATGTCTGGTCCTGGAGAAACTGTGAGGTGGCACAGTTTAGTTTCTACCCTGGAAGTGAAACCCAGCCCCACGATTGGAGAGTTGAAAGTAATGGACTATGCTGAAATGCCAGTGTTCACCCTTGAGAGTTTTTACAGGGCTTTAATTAAAAAAAAAAAAAACAACACTGCTCTAGATGTCTTGTGTTAGCTTTGAACAAACTACAGCCTTTATCCCAAAAGTCCTACAGGTTTGTTTTGCTGTGGGCTTTTTCATTGGAGGTGTATCCTGGCTTCTGCTCAGGGGCGTGCAATTCGGTTACATAATTCCCACTCATTCAAGGCTGTTTGGCCAACACGGGTTGTAAAAAAATATGAGGAAATCCTCTGAAATCAAGAATGGGCGCCCGCAGGGAGCCGGATACATCACCAGTCATTTATTTTAAATGTGCTCTAATGTTGTCGGTGGAGCTTGTGTGCCGTGTCTTCTGTCTCTTTGTTTTTGTTTTTTTTTAGTTGTAGCATTTCATTGTTTTTATGCTGCTGTTGGATTGTTGTTTTGTGATAAATGTCATTGAAACTGATACAATTATTTAAAATGCAAATCATTACTATTGCAAAAAGGAGAACCACCTGAATAACAAATATCCATTCGATTCGAAACAAAAACTAAAGTACCCTTTAATTTGAAACTTGTAATTGTTATAATTGCTCGCTCATGCATTTAAAATGTGGGTTATTAAGTCAATATAAAATTGATGCTCGCATTATTAGATCTAAGTAGTAGAAACCGTCTCTGATCAGCCTGCGAGCTATCCACTTTATTCAGAGTCAGTCTGACTTTTGAATGCTTTTTCTCTCTGCAGAGCTGTTATTATTTTATTCCAGCTCTCAGCAGTCAATATGAGATTGCTGTAACTTTGTGAGTCTGTAAAACTGGGGAAACTCGTGTAAAATCCAGATAGAAACTCGCAGAGAGCTTTGATCAGTGGATAATTTATGTATGCAATACAAGTACTTGCATCGGAGCTTGTGACGGAGGGCTATAATTCACTTACATTGCCGTAGATGGAAAAAGAAATATGTGGAAGAATGAAAATGCTAATGTATCAAAAGATTTATCTGTGCATTTGACTCTCAAGTGCCTTTGCTGTGTTTTACCCCAAAGATCTTGCAACAAAAAAAAGCTGTAGCAAAACATCTTTTACATATTTGGTAGGAGATTTGTTTGAGGGTTTTTTTTTTCCTCTCTGGGAAGAATTTGCATGGTGACATAAAACGATTCCTGAAACATTTCCTCGATGCGTCATCAGCATACTGTATGTGCACATTTCTCTTTCTACCTGTCACTGTTATGCTTATTGTGTTTTCTTTTCTTCTTTCCTTTCCCTCATGCTGTCCCTAAAAGAGCCCTACAGAGAGACAAGTATGGGAGTCAAACTAAACATTGCTTATCAAATGTAATTGACTTTGGCTTTACTTTTTTTTCACTCGGTGCTGACGAAAGGGTAATGAATACAATGTCATTCCCTTTGGAAGTAGTAGTATATTCCTTTTGTGACAAAGGCCCCTCACCATTTACAAGTGTAAAACTCAGTTAAAATCACAACTTGAACTCTACTGATTTATAGTACTTTACGCTATTTGATGTTTTAAAAAAAAAAAGACTTAGGGCATTTAATGCTTTGTACAATCAAACCTCCATTTGTCCATTTGATATTACACTCTGAATAACCTAATCCAATTACAGTCAACATTTAGATTCACCTCAACCTTTCATAAGGCACTAGGTCGATATAAATTGATCTGTAAGTCTTTGCAGAATGCTGTGCCTTTGTTCATGCACTTCTTTATTTTACATTTTTTTTCAACATTCACTTTGATCAAGCCAACACACTTCTTGAAGGTCTGAGAAAATGCGTCTTGTCAAATTTTCAAGAGGTCAGACTGCAAGGCTTGACACTTCTTAACAAGCTGGATGGCCTTGCCTGAGGTAGTTTGAATTATCGTCAAATATTTGCTTTGATGTGGATAGCATGGTCAAATTGTTAAAATATGAAAGCTACATGTTCGTGCAATGGAGAGAACACAAAGTCTCCTTCCTGCCATTGTGGTTTGATTCTGAAATATTTCAACTAATTCATGTTTAGACCGACAACTATGTTCACAAGGACAAAACATACAAGTGAACAGATTTTTTATTTTTTTTTGCCATTATTACAATGTTACATTGCAATGCTCACACGGGACAATATGTTTGGGGTCCAGATTTACAGCTACCGCTCTGGTTTGTGTTTGACTTTTAAAGTTAACTGCATGGCCTAATTGTTTTATCGTCTTTGTTTGCTTGCGAGTTTTGTGTTTTCGTGCTGTGCTTGAGCTTTTGTGTTGTTTTGTGAAGCACATATATCAATGTTTTCATCACTGTCATTGATTAATCGGTTAAATTCACAGAAAATTAAGTGAACTTAGGTTTGATAAAAGGTTGTTTCTTATAAGGTAAGTGGTGTATAATGCACATATTTACAGGATACAGGCCCTTTGATGTTAATACTGTGCTTTATTTCTAAACTCAATTACACACTGTAGGGTTTTTATTTCCAAGTGCACTTTATGGAACTGTGAGGGTCAGGACATATTTCAGAATAAAAGGGCTACACTAGTTGATGGGTGTTATCTGTGTTTGCAAAAAAAAATGGCTGACATTTAGCTGTGGCAATTACGTCTCATCAGATTGCACCGTTCTCATTCGCCCACTCTGCCCCCCAACCCGTGTTTGTCATTCCAGAGGGAATCCTGAACAATGCCCGGGATACAAGTGTCATGGATACTCTACCACTGAATGGTAACCATGGCAACAGTTACAGCATCGCCAGCGCCGAGTACATGAGTGACTGTGTCCAGATCATTGATCGGGGCTATAACCACAAGGAGACCACCCTGGAAAAGAAGATCCTGAAAGAGCTCACCTCTAATTATATCCCCTCCTACCTCAACAATTCCCACGAGCGCTCAACCGAGCAGAACCGGAACCTTATGAACAAGCTGGTCAATAATGTTAGCAACGGCGGCAAGGACAGCGGCTATGGGATGGGCCTGGGAGTGGGGATGGGCATGAATGTCGCGCTGAGCCTGGACGACCACTCCACCTTTGGTCCACACCACGACGAAGGTCTGGGTCTGGAGTTAATACGCGAGGAGTCGAATGCCCCGTTGCTGCCGCAAAGGCCGCCTCCGACCCTACAGGCGGTGGACAACCTTCACAATCACCTCCACCAGTCAGTGCCGCCACCCCTACCGCTGCCCCACCATCCCTTCTCGTCCGCCACCACTTCCTCGTCGTCTCGACGGAGGATCCCGCAGGAGAACAGCGAAAGTTTCTTCCCCTTACTCACTAACGAGCACACTGAGGACGAGGGCTCGTCACCCAGCCACAACCACCAGAGAGACTCCCTCTACACCAGCATGCCCATGCTGCCTGGCCTGCCTGACGTGTCTGCAGATTCAGCTGATGGCTCCAAGGAAGGCGGCGACGCCAAGAGCCCGGAGGCCAGCTCGGACGACGTTTACTACAAGAGCATGCCCAACTTGGGATCGCGTAACCACCTCCATCAGCTGCACTCCTACTACCAGCTAGGGCGGGGCAGCAGCGATGGCTTCATCGTGCCGCCTAACAGAGAGGATCTATCTCCAGAAGAGGCCCACCAGGAGCCG
>OOFC01050124.1:0-20941 GCA_900323345.1 Pseudochromis fuscus | reverse complement strand
CTGTACCCCCTCTACCCCCTGCAGTCCTCCCTGTGTCCCCTTTGTTCCATCAGTCGTCGGCAGTGGTAGCCTTTGTTTTTATTCTGTGTCCCGGAGACTGAGGCAGAGCAAATAACTGTACTCTGGCTGTTACTGACCACAAACAGGAGAATAATTGCTGCGAATGGGGGCTAATATGTGACTATGTTCGGTTAGACATTGCAGGATGTTGATGTTGTGTCCCCCCTCCTCACCCCTCCTCCTCTCCCCAAACCCTGTGTGGTTTGGCGTGTTTTTGTCTCATTGTGAAAAGAGACAATTACTCACACAGGATTTTTAGGTCTCAGAGATATAGTCTGACAGTCAAAGGAACTGCATAGCCCCAAAGTCTAAACAATAGACTTCACCAGAATAAACGGGAATTTAAAAAAACAAAAAAAGGACTATTTTATTATACTTCTGTATCTATATTGACTTTTTGAAAGATTTTCTTCCTCTTTGGTGAGTTGCAGCACATTTTGTTTGCTGAAGTGTCCCTTCAATGAAAAAAAAGACAAAAAAAAAACAACAACAACAACAACAAACACACACACATTTTGAACAATTACCATAAAGGAATTATTGATCGTATGCTTTCAAGCATAGCTGTTCTTTTTTTCCTTTCATTTTACTGTAATAACAGTTGTTAAAAGAGGGAGAAAAAAAAACTAATAAGAGAACTATGAGATATTTCTATGTAACTGTACAGATAACTAGCATTGCACATAATAGTATGCTTTTTTTGTTCTGAGCAAACCCTCTGTCTCTGTAAATGTAGTGATTAGGAGCAATTTTGTTCTGTTGTGCTGGCCTTTCTGGGTTTCTGGTACCAGTCTTGTTTTTTTGTTTTTCTCTTTTATCACTTTCCAAGCAATGACCATCTAAATAGGAGCAAAATAACAAAAAATATCACAAGAACACACTTATCGTACAGACATATTTGTGAGACGTATTCACTGTCGTTTTCGGTTCTGTTTCCTGTTTCCATTTGATTTCTTTTTCATTTTCTTTATTTTTTTTACTGTGTAGATAGCAGAGCTCTGATTCACGGATCGTCAAGGAGGCAGAATCAGTCCAAGTTAATCATGAGGTGTCCCTCAGAAAGGTTTATAGTGCATTCTGCATCTATATTGGCATTCAGAAAATGCTTGTGCTTCTCAGAAAGAGAACAAATTGAACCTTGATGAGCACGAGGCACTTGTACAAAAAAAGAAAGATGGCTGTTTTACTTATTAAAGAAAGAGCTTTTGGAGTGAGAAAAACTGGAAGTGTTTTTTTTTCCTTCTTCAAGGAGAAAATATATTTATTTATTTGTTAAATAAACCGTAATAAAATGGAGGATGGAGGTAACTTTAGTGGCACAAATAAGTTTTTATTATTGGCTATGATTATGGCTTCTTATTTATTCCTTTTTGTATCAGTTTCCAAGTTGAATGACCTCATAACTAATATTTGTTGTAACAGTGAAACTTGTTTGCCAACAAATAAATTACTGATTAAGATTTATCACATAGCTACGACAAAAGTTCTGGTGTTTTGTCTGGGTCTTGGAAAACTTTTATATGGATAACAGCTAAGGACCTCACAATAATGGAACAATCAAGTCATTTCTTTTTTTTTAAAAAATTATCATTTAATACCCCCCATTAGCCCTCTGTCCGTTTTAGTGCCAAATAAAGTTTTTGGCCCAGCAACAGTGGATGTGCTCTGTATGCTCTGGTCTGCTTTACAATAGAAGCAGTGATTTCATAAGCTGTAATAAATATTTCAATATCATTGCCGGTGTAACCAATGAATTCTTTACAGATACTGTATGTTTATCCTGAGTTTGTTAAGCTATTGGAGAGTCAACTGGACCACAGAGGCTGGCAGGAAGACAGGTAAGCATACTCTGACCGACAGTATGTCATCGTCGACATATACTAAAGCAATAGGTCTAAACTATAGGCTGGTCAAGGACTTTGACATTGTCTTCTCTTTTGAGACTTGGTTGCTTCGTCAATTTGTATACACACTCTATGGGTAAGCTGCTATTCAATAGTACCACATTAATTGTTGGATTTAACTAATAAAGAGCTTCTTTAATAAAACTAAAGTAGTGACAAACTGAATCATAACCATAATATTCAGATTTGATGAAGGTAACATGACATCACCCATTGATTGGCGGAATTGCATTTTGAAGCCAAGAGTTTGAACATCTTGGTTGTTTGGAGAAATGACCATATTTGGATATGAAGGGAGGAGTGAGGAGGTGGGTCTGACCCTTGAACCCTTGGGGGCTACCCAATGTGTACAAGACTGGAGTTCAAGTCTGGCCTCATTGGAGATTGAACTATCCTCCATTAATTCAGATTTTTTCCAGATGGACCTCCAGGATACGGATAAGATGAACTCACGTTAGCTAATGACACCAGAATGACTTGTGGAAATAAAAGTATTGCACAACAAACAACAGTTTATCATAGTGGAGCCATTAGTCGCTAAAAAGCCCCACATTTCCCTCAAGATTTTGTTAACAGCTAAAAGTAAATATTGGACTTACATTAGCTTACCTGCAACACAACTCTTAATGGATGCTGCGGTGGTGCTCCATATCTACTGGGTGTGTATAGGGAGGGGGAAATGTGTGTCCCAGGTGGACAAAATAAATGAATGCAGCTTTAAATTTGACAAACAGGAAGTGGAACAAACTGAGTGATATCTGAGCACCGAGCAGCCCTGATCAAAAGTATTTCAAAGCTGTATAAAGTGTTTATTGACCACAGAGAGATGAAAAGCTTCCAGAAAATCCCCCGTAAACTATCAGCTTTTCAGTTTTCCAGATTTCGCCTGTTAGCAAACTTGAGCATCTCTTCCCTTGTCATCCGGCTCCTTGACAAAATATCAAGGTCTTCAGCTCGCTAAATGATCGTCTTTCTTCCTCAGTCGTCTCCTTCACCCCTGCTGTTTTCGGTCTGGAGCACAATCGGCTCGTCTGAGCTGGTTTGTGGGCGACAGCGCCTACACTTTCGTGTGGCTGCTTTGGCAAGAGCGGCGAGACAAAACCACTCAATCTACTTGTGAGCTGGAAAACCGAAGCAATAAAATAAAGGCTGGGTAGAGCAGCAGGCATGGCTGCTGATTGAAGTTTGGCACTATTAGCTAGCCTTCCCCATTATATAGAGGCATTTGATTCAATGTTAATATCTGAAGTACTGCTTAATCCAGGTTGAAATACATTCAGTTTAATTGGAAGGGACTTACTACAAACAGGCATTTGACATTACATTGTGGAAATTAAATGAACAAATTAAAGACATTATTTAAAGCTGAGATGAATTGCACTTAGTGAATCATGTTATATATGTACAGCTATTGGCACATTCCTCATATGCTCGGATTGTGTTTAGCACAGCTACCGGAGTAATGACTTCATTGTAACACCATGTGATAAACAGCCCCAGTCTTTCTCACCATGTGGGCCTATTATATTGTACTATGTCCTGCATGTAAGGTATTGTAGGAAGAGAGGGGGAGTTCAGCCTGTTTTCATGGAGCTGCTACTGTGATTGATGGCTGAGTCATTGTGAAGAATTGCCAGAGATGTGTGGCTCCTCCTATTACCTTCCTCTGGTCCCATATGCTTAAGCATGGCTCTTTACTCAGTGATATGACTTGGGTGGACAGCGAGCGCTCCGGACGTCGCCCCGGCATCACTTTGACTGGCGTTTGCAAACCCGGGCCAGTTCATGAAATGTGCTGAAGATGTGACTCCGGTCCCCTTACCCACTTTATAAATGAGCTGTTAGCTCATAAGCCTCCCCCCCCAATCGTCCTGCTCACGTGGCACAAAACGCATCGGTGAATAAGCAGCTCTGCAGCTCACTTCCCCCGACGGCATGAGATATACTCACGATGCTACACAGATGTTCACATAAAAAAAAAAAAAAGATACAGATTGAAATCCAACATTATCCTTCATTCACGCTGTTTACCCAAGTGAGAATATTTTCTGACTTGCACAAATGTATATTGATTTCACCGGCTAGGCCATCAGAGTTTAGATTGAAATCCCTAATTGCTAAAGGTTTTCTGCTTACTTCTCCTAACCACAAAATAAGTGTTGACATGTGCTCACTGCTCTTAAAATAGGGCACTTTGGAGTTCCTAAAGAGATCGTCAATATACAGTAGTTGTGCCAGAAGTTTTTTAAAAAGAAAAACCTGGAAGATGAGATTGTAAGCTCTTAAATACTACATTTTTTTCAATAGGGATGCCTATGTTAAAAAAAGGATCCACATGTTTCCACCCCTGAGGATGCTCTCTCTGGTTTCACCATCCATGTGACTGGAGATACCCTTGTTGCTGACAGTTAAGGGCAATGTCAGCCACATCCCTCCTCCAGCACTTAACCAGGCTCCAACTAATTGCTTCGTCCATGCCTGATTTTTATTGTAAATCCATGTAATCTCATATTTTTACTGTTATATTTGAAATCCCCAAATTCTGCCCTCTGTGATGTGTGTGCATCTTAAACAGGAAGTCAGCTTGTGTAGCACAGGAAGGGAGCAGAAACAGTGCCGATAAGGACGACTGTCCATCTGTGAGCTGTCTGGTCCAAGAGGTGGTATTGGAAAAACTGTTGTCTGCCACTCGCGTTGGCACATGTCATTACGAGCTGTAAATATGTGCGTTCAGGTATGGTGCATTTGAAGTGTGTGGTGGTGGTGTGGGGGGGGACGGTGAAGAAAAGTGTAGGAGAAGCTCAGATGTGATAATAAAAAATGGCACATTTCATATCTTGGGCACTAGTGAAAAATCAATGGCTGAATGCCTGGAAGAACTCCAGATGAAAGGTGAATCAATGTCATCTCCAGCTGTGTGTATTGGGACAACTTGACAGCCTCAGCACATAAAAGAAAATAATTTTAAAGTCAAGATAACATTGATTTAAAACAAAATAAATTTGGGTTGGGATTCTATCTGAGATACTTGGTGAAACTTTGAGTCTTTTGAAATATATCAGCAGTTGTTGGGGTTATCCTCTTAAAGGACTTATACACTGTAAATCCCAAATCATCCATGCAGCAAAATTTTAGTGTCAAGATTACGTAAATGTCCTGAACGCTTAAAACGACATAAAAAATTTGAGTTACTTGACTTTTTCTTTTCATTTTTTATTAGAACTAAGATTTATTAAGCTAATATCGACTAATTGATTAAAATAAAAACATACATTGGACACATAATATAACAGTTGATAGACATTTTCTTTCCAAGTAAATTACCGTATTTTCCGGACTATAAGCCGCTACTTTTTTCCGACGCTTTGAACTTAAACACCGGTGTTTCACATGTATCGGCGGCACGAAGCTCGTTAGCTTTTTACAAGCTAGCAAGCCCAGTGCCGCCGATACATTTAGCGTCGTCACATCTGTCAGAGTGGACCACATGAAACTGTTTGAATAAATTCAATAGCGGCTTATAGACAGGTGTGCTCAATAGTCCGGAAAATACGGTAATTAAAATCCTGTGATCTAAAAGTTTAAATTATTTCACGATGGGATTAAAAAAGCAGAAACAGTCAGATGAAAATAATCTGTGTGAACTCAGACTTTATCGAATTGAATTTACCTTAATTGTGCAAACTTTAAAGCAGAGTGATTGCATTGGGATTCACAGTGTGCTTGCTAAACATATGAACAACCCACACAGATGAGTTTAAGATATTTTTTACAATAAGAAATGAGGTTGAACAACATGTTTTCCACCAGAGAATGAACTGCTTTTGTTTTTTACAAGGAGTTTTCCTGCAGATCTTGATGTAATTAGTTGCTTGTGGAGGACTAACTAAACACATTTACATATACAATACATATTTGTGGTTGTTTTCCTAATTATCAGTAAAATATTATTGCATAATGAGTGTTGAATTTACCCGGTCATGACATTAAGAAGCTGTTGCATTGTGGGTCGTTTGCAACATTTCCTCATGTTCAGCCGGGCTCCAAAAGCATCAAGAAAAATCATTTCAACCGTGATATTTTTTTTCCCACTCGATAATTTTAGAAACCCGTTTTGCTTTGGTGCAATATATAGCAGCGCAAACAGCAACCGGGAAAGCAATTAATTTCTGAAGTCGTCTTATTAAAAGTATGAATACAGTTGCTGAGTGAGGCTGAGGGATATTTAAGCTGGTTACCATAGAAGTGTAAAGAAAAACTGTGCCCACCAAATTACAGGTGCATTTGTCAAAACAACAGGAAAATGATTATTACTTCTCTGCACACAGGAAATTGTAAAAGGAGCAGCAGTGGTTGGAAGTTGAACACGGCACCTGTACGAGAGGGCAGCGGTGTATAGTTTTTAATTTTGTGATGAGCTCTCTGAATTATGCTGCGTCATGATTTTGATAAATGACAAATGAATTATCAGTAACGCTGCAGAGTCGTTTTCTGGCAGTCAACAAATCAATTAAAGCTGTTTAACCTCTAAAAATGTGAACAGCGTGCTGCTGATTAGCACGCGACCTAATAACCTTTCAAGCAGTGTCTGTGATGTTGCTCCACTCACTTCAGAGCGTCTATTTTGTCTCTGCTGCGAACTATATTTTCATAAATCACACAATGGCGTCCTTATATATTCCTTTACAGGCCCCGGGTGCATTGTTGTGTATCTCAGACTCACTCCCGGCTGCCTCGGTGACTTTTGGTCACTCATAAACACACTTCATCATGTCCCATCACAGCCTGTTTTACGACTAAAGGGATAGGCAGCAAAATCTCCCATACCCCTTTAATGTCTGACAGTATCACAACACTTACCCGCCCGGGAGGAGCCAACAGGCCCCCCGGTGCCACGGGCAAACAGGTTACGTGACATTCACAAGAATCCTCTGTGAGTTCATTTGGAAGATCATCCTCGGTGCACAGGCCACGGGAGGACGGCAGCGTGCGAGCCGGGAAAGCGGTAATGGCCGTCCGGGGAATATTTGTGTGTTACTGCAGGTCACAGGACGGAGCGCGCTATACATAACAAAGACGGCTACTGCACCATGATGTAGTTGGTAGGTTACTTAATTCTCAGGACGGCCTCGGTGGTCTGAAAGCTCTCAGGTCACTTCAGCTGTCGTCTTGTTTACAGTCAGTCTGGACATGAGCGGAGGGTGTTTACCTGAACTGGAGGAGGGATTTTCTACCACACATCACTGGGTTTATACCTTTAAGAGCCGCAGTCCAAAACTTCACTGTTATTTCTTATACTGTTGGAATAATAAAGACGATTCTCACATCTAAGTACTGAAAAGATGATTTTTCACTTTCTTCAACATTATTGTTTTAATTGATTAAAAGTTAACAGTGAATACAAAGGCTGATTTTTGTAGATTGTTTTTTTTCTTTCATGGGAATTTAATTAATGTTTTTGTTACGAGTTTCTCTTCTTATTGGAAACATTTTCTCAATCACTTCACCAAGTTTTCCTTGATATATTCTTCTGAAAATGAACCATACAACCACCAATATTCACATAAAGATTACCGTATTTTCCAGACTATTGAGCACACCTGTCTATAAGCCACTATTGAATTTATTCGAACAGTTTCATGTGGTCCACTCTGACTCTGACGACGCTAAATGTATCGGCGGCACTGGGCTTGCTAGCTTGTAAAAAGCTAACGAGCTTTGTGCCGCCGATACATGAGCCACACCGGTGTTTAAGTTCAAAGCGTCGGAAAAACGTAGTGGCTTATAGTCTGGAAAATACGGTAGTTTTCATGATCAAGCAATCTGCTGATTATTTTCTTGATTAACCAATGAATCTATAAATTATCTGAACATGTAAAAAGCATGTTATAGTTTACTCAAGATCAATGTAGCATCTTTAAACAGTAAAAAAAACAAAGTTCGCATAAGTTTGTCATTTTAAAAATAAATTTAAATAAAAAAATTACCCAGAAAATTAAATACTCATCAGTGGTAGTCCCATAGACTCCCGTTTCCCACAGTTTGTTTTGTACTCTAAAAGTGTATCAGCAGTAGACGGGCACCATTGTTGCAGGAGGTCATTTTTGGTGGGTCAACAATACAAATTTGGTTGCTGCAAGGTTGTGACAACAATAATGACAGTGTAATTATGCTCGCGCGCACCCTCTAGATGAATGATAAAAACGTGGCGATAAAGGTAAAATAGTTCTGTCTCCGAGCCAGATGGCGTGCGGTGATGATGTCTGGCGTGCAGTCAAGGTGGACAGCAGACACGCCGCTATTCTGACAAGCCAATAGATTCCATACTCACCATCCCCCCCCCTCCACATCCATCCCACCTCGATGGCCAATCAACAAAGATAATCTTTTGAATTAAGAGAAAAAATCCAGGGTGAACACTTTGATGAGATAAGTACCCTTTGTCAGTGCAGGCAATGGTATTTTAATTAAATATATGAACACATGGTCCTGCCCCAGATGCTCAAGTCTAAACAAAGATAGCATCATCTAATCAAAGCCAGGCCCAGAGTGTTTCAAGGGCAGAATTATTTTCTATTAGGGCCCTTCTCCTCAGGGATTGAGCCAATTTTCTTTATTATGATAGAATCAGCATATTGTAGATTGAATCTGGCGATAGTGTCACGGCAGGGTAGGTGGCGGCTCCCAGATGCACCACCAGCATCTTAAAGCATTTGTACATACAGGCTATGTCTATTTTTTTTCTTCTTCATGTGTTCAAACTGCAGATGTTTTCCTCCCTGGTTACTATTTTGGTCGATGTATGAAAGGTTTCAGGAGCGTGGGTCAAATAATCCCACTGATCCATTAATCTCTCGACCTTGCTTGATTATAATCAGCGTTCCCTCAAAATATGCTATTGAGAGGTGAGATAGGACATTTCAACGTGCTAATCACAGCAACTGAAAGCAAAAATAAGCTCCATTTGCAGCCCTGAGTAAGATAATAAAAAATATTTTTCTCTGGATCCTCTGTGGATACTGTTGATTGGACGCTGCTGCGATCCAGCAATTTAATGAGATCTCCTAAAGGGATGCTCTCACTAATGTGTACACATCTGCTTTCATCACAGGGGCTGGATATGGCTGGATGCTAATACCAACACCGGGTTATATCATGGATGCTAGCACACAGTGGTACACAGTTAGATATAAATGATGAAGTTGTAAGGCACCATGTTTTCTGCTCGGGTCGCTGAGCAGCCCGGTTGAGTCTGGATTTCTTGGATGAGCTCAGATGACCTCTGGAAGCTAAAGGCTTGAGTTGCATAAAATCTCTGGAGACGGAAACCTTGAGTTTCCTGCTTTCAAGGGGGGAGGTATTTTAGTCTGGATCTGTAATCGCACGCTACTCCGTGGAAGATGGTTTCTGAGAGATGGGGGGATTTGTGCGATGATTAAGTAGTTTGATTTCTGGCTTTTAACAAAGCGTTAGAACAACTAATTGCCTGGTTCTCCTTTGTAATTGGTTTAATTTCACTTAGTTGCTTTCTGACAAGGTGGGGAGTCAAAAGTTGCATTTTTAAGCTTACATGTACCATGTTTTCCACAGTATAAGCTGCACTTAAAAGCCTTTAATTTTCTCAAAAACCGACAGTGCACCTTATAATCTGATGCGCCTTATATATGGATCAATATTGGTTAATTATGGCCACCATAGTCAGGGGGAGTCGCCGAAGTAACAACGGTAAAACGATAAAGGGGAATTCCAGTCCCACATCACTTGTGTGTGTATAAAGACCCCAAAATGGCATGAATGCACTAACTACGTGATAAAAAGTTGCACTACCTGTTGTACCTTGCTGTTGGTAAAAGATAATACTACGTCACTGACGTTACCTCGGAGAAAAAAATAAAACAGCTGTTCATGTAGCTTTGAACTGTGACAAATGGAGTTGGAAATACATTGTTTTCAACGAAGGCGGCGCAAATACCAGTAAGAGCTACCGGTACGTACGGTACCGTATTGTGAATGTACTAGCTTGTTTTGCAGTTGTCAGAATGTTGGTTTGTTTTCTATTAATAAAGTTTGACTGACTGACTCTAGCGCCATGTGCCTTATAATGTGGTGCGCCTTATATATGAAAACAGTTTTAAAATAGGCTATTCATTGAAGGTGCACCTTATAATCCGATGCACCTTATAGTGCGGATAATACGGTATTTAAGTGTAAAATATGAAGTAAGAATAAACAAGAAACTGGAACACTTCAGCTTTGTTACATGTACACTGAATAACTGTGAAGGCCAAAGACATTATTGTGTCATTATGTAGATTCAATTCATTTAATTTGTTTGGCTTTGGTTCACATCTTGTTTTGCTGTATTTACACTATAGTTGTATTTTGTTGACACCTTGTTAAGATCGTGATTTGTTACTTTTGTTCATTTGCGTAAATAAAAACTCTATTTTTCAAACTAAATTCCTGTTTTCCTTTCATTGTTTTCATTTAATCACTTCTTGATAATGTCCTTCAGTCTACAACAACCTCAGTCCTGTGGTTCTTCAGTACTTCCTGCATTAACATCATTTCACATTAGCACCAGCCCACTCGCACTATTTTGTTTATCGTAGAGAAAAAAGCTGTGACGACGCCCGAGCCACAATCCAAAACTTAAAATAGTCCTGATGATGTTTCAGTCGGTGATGAATATTTGGCTGAGATGCTGACAAGCCGTGCAGCTCCTAATGTAAACCAGCAGAGCTTAACTGATCCCTGGCTGATCCAGACGTACATTTTCCAGACAAGACAAAGGTCTTTTGGCATCTTCATCCCCATTTGTGTCACATTTAGACTTATTTCCTGCCTCCTGTGTTTTGTCTGTTTATCCTTTTCCACCGATGCAGTTTAGCCTGAAAGATTCAGATCTATGTGGCAACAACAGGACACATTTAAAATACAGTGGAAGATAATAAGCAACGAGTCCACTGTGCACGAAGGTGACTTCCTAATTGTAGAGCTAATAAATATATTTATTCTTAGTAACTCTTTAACTGTTGTGTCTGTTGTGTTGGGACTGAACCCCTCCAGTTCATTTATCAAATGGCTTCAGTAAATTACTTTTCAGAAATAAATGTTTCCTGCTTATCAATGTTTCTGTGTTGTCCAAAACAATGCAACACTACATAATTACAGTATTGGCCTTTTTATGTTTGAGAGTAATCAGACAGATGTAATTATATTAGTTTGATTCCAAAGCCTTTAGTGAACAAAAGCCAAAGCATTAAACTAAATACTGTAACAGGACAATGAGCAAAGGAAGATATTAGATTATCCTCCGTCACAAATGCTTTCAGTCAGTAGTTTGAAACCCCCTGATACTCTGGACCGAGGGGGACGCTCTTCCTGATCCTCATTTGTAATCAAATCACCAACTGATGTGCAGAGGAGAGGCAGACCTGGACTGTGTACATGTCAAGAAAAATCAATATTCATATACCGACCTTATAGAAGCTCGATGTTTAGATGGACGTCAGAGTTCATCAGTTGTTGCATCCGTTGGAGAATTTATTCAACATGTGGACGAAATGAAAACAGATGATGGATGTTTTGATTATGTAAAGATTGGGCAGATTAATATATTTCTACATATCTTTTTCACACATCATGAAGTGTAAATATGGGGATAATATTACCGAGCTTACCACAGTGGTCACCTTCAGCCCAGCCATTGACTTCCATTCATTTCTGTAATCCATGATAATCAGCCTCGACCTTGAACCTCAATCCATCACAAACGCCCCATCCCCCCTTTTATTGTTTTTAAAATTGTGTTACTGTTTAGCGCTAATGCATCACAGGTGTTTGTCTTCAAATTATTCGCCACTTAACTGCAGCAGTATGTCACACTAATGTAACTTTGACAACAACAAGAGTCGACATGATGATCACTGTGATCGATCACCCAACTCAAGCAAGTGTCAGGTCTGCGGATTTATTTTGGTTTAATGAATGGAGATCGATTGTTGCCAGTAATGCAATTGGATCTGTATTAACATAAGTATTAACTTCATTTTCTTAGGGTGTTTAAATCTGGAGTAAATGGTAGTTTGGTTTGGAGAAATCTAAAAGCAAAGGAAGTAAAAAAAATAAATAAAATGATGGCAGCAGGGTGGTTTTCCAACAATATGATGTAATATAAAAAAAACACCTATGCAGTCGCTACTCATCAGAGAGCTAAAGGATTTAGATCAAGTCATGTCCGTCCATCCCATCACAAACAGATTTACAGACCGTGGTGAAAACAAAAGGGAGCAGCTCCAATAAAGACATTTTTTACAAGACAAAAGGGCAGCGAACACAATCATTTTATCTAAAATCTGTGAGACTTTGCTTTTGTATCAAAATGTCATGGGACTGGGAGTCAATAACTCACAGTGAATGACTGAGGGAGAAGTTGTGGTTGCCTTTAATGAAGCAAGAAAACAGTTTATCTGGCTAGATTGACTTTAGGCAATTACTTTAAGGGCATTCCTCAATCAATAAAACACTGGTTCTGGTGTGTGTGTGTGTGTGTGTGTGTGTATGTGTGTGAGAGAGAGAGAGAGAGAGACGCACAGCAACCAGTTTTTGTGTTTGAAGGGTACAGATTTTATTGTATTAATATTATCACGTGTGGCTGCAGTGCAATGTTTGACCTCCATTTTTTTTCTGCTTCTCTTTTTTTTCCTCTCACGTGCAACACAGTCAGTAAACACACCTGAATTTGGCATTGAAAAACTGTTGCTCTTTTTTCCCCATGTCTGCCATCACCTTAATGAGTAAGAGGAGGTCCAATGAACAGACAGCATTTGAAGCAGAATGGATGAAGCTGAATGATGTTACCTGCTGGTTTGTAGAGCGGGGGTCTCCAACCTTTTTTTGCACCACGGACCGGTTGAATGTTGGTGTTATTTTGACGGACCAGCCTTCAAGGTGTGGCAGATAAATACAACAAAAATAAAATAACAAGACCGGCATAAAAAACAAATGTTTCCCCTTTGCAAAGAAGTTCTCAAAAGACGTTTGTTTTTGAGTCATTTTCGCTAGTTTTGTATCTGATCATGTGACCAAGAGAAGCGTATTGACGTGTCAAGAGGCACAGACGAAAGTTAAGTCAGAAAGAATGCGGTCGTTTTTCAAAATAAAATGTCTTTCAGATGCTAATAATCAATACAACGGAAATTATATAATTTTTTTATTCTTTCTGTACGGCCTGGTAACAAATGCCTCACGGACCTGGCAGTTTTAGCGTTTTGCGCCATGTTAATTGTTTGGAACCAGAAGTGACCATATTTGGGTATCAAGGGAGAAGTGAGGAGGCGGGTCTAATCCTTGAACCTGACGACGCGGCTCAATATGTGCGAGACTGAATTTCAATGCTGGTCTCATTGGAGATCGGACGTGTCAATCAAACTAAACCTGCCCCTATGTCCGCCTCTTTTTGAAGCCTAATATCTATAAACAGTGTATGTGTGTAACCTCTCTGGCAGCTCTGAGCAGCAACTATCAGAACTAAAGGCCCATTGGCCATTTTTTTTTATCTTTTACGAGAACACAAATAAAAGTGACCCCCTGCAAATGAGCCTTGTTCTGCTCAGGCGTCGCGGTGGCACAGGGGTACAATAAGAAATCACATTTCAGATGAATATCGGCACAATGGCCCTTTATTCTGTGCGCCGGGATGACCTTGTAAGATCTAAATTCCAGATACAGTATACAGAGGAAGCTCCAAATTAAAGCTTTGCACAGGAAATTGAACTGTCAGACAGATGGAGAGGGAGAAAAAGGCACTTTGTAATATAGTTGATTGTTATGCCGAGGGTCTGCCTGTGCAAATGTCAGACTTAATGGCAGTTATACTGTATGAAATACTGTATTTGGAAGAGAGGCTATACCTTCTTATATCTAGTGGCTTCCATCAAGGTGATTCATTGTTGTGTGCTGCAGTTGTATACTGTTTATTTAAGATATGCGCATGACAAGGGCAAGGAAGAAACACAGACCTGAAAGCTAGATTAAATGTATTGTTGGAAAAATATAATATATTTGGCGGAAATACAATGTTCACTAGAGACACTAGAAAATTATATAAAAGGCAGGGAGAGGAAATGTAACAGTGGAGATGCATCTTTTGTTTAATAAGCAGTGATATTAAAATGTTCCTTACAATGATGGGTGTTATTATGTGGTCCACTTAAATATTCTATCTGTACCTTTATGCTTTGGCTTCTCTCATGCAGAGGAAATAAAGCTGCAGTGCAGTGAATTCATTTGTTCGGGCAACTAAGATAGAAAAGTTTTTCTTCTAAAAAAATATCTGAATAAATTCCAACTTTTAAATGAAGCAGGTAATCAGTGGAGTATTGATTCATAGTGGTTATCTTGAAATCCAATGATACATATTTTGTTTCTTTGAAGCCCGGATGTTGGCATTCGAACATCGCCTTTGGAGCCAGAAGTGACCATATTTGGATATGAGGGAGGAGTGAGGAGGCAGGTCCGACCCTTGAACCCGAGGTCCTCCAGAATGAGGAGAATTCACTTTAGCTGATGACGTCACGATAAGTACAGGGTGACACAAAAAACGGGAATCTTTTAACAATCCAATAAAACCAAGAGTGATGGAAGAAAATTATTTTATTCATAGTAATTGAAACCTTAAAAGATGCCATTTAAGAAACAAAGATGGATTCATTTTTGTCTCACAGTGGTGCCACTTGCACATGTTTGCCAATAACGTAATAATCATTTTGCTTATTACGTTATTGGCCAGTTACTACGTTACTGGCCTACTACATTTCAAAAAGGGCAAATTTATTAGGTTATCGGCTGTTATTACGTTATTGGCTTCAACAACGCACTTCAAAAATTCCCGTTTTTTTGGGTCACCCTGTATTTCAGAATTGAAAATGATGATTTATAAATCAAAGTCAATTGGACTTTTTTGGAGAGAGCATCTAGTGGATATTTGGGGGTATTGCAACTTTTTTTGAGCTTCCTTTCTGACCTCATTTTTGAGTCCTGGTTGCTTTTTCCATGTTTATATGCAGTCTATGGTCTGCTCTAACTTTGTGACTGCATGTCTGGTCTGAAATGAATTTTTACGGCATTTCTAAAGGCTAAAAAAGTTGGTTGCTGCTCATCACCAGTCTGAATCTGCAGGGAGAGATGTCCCGAACTGATACTGAGGATTTGTAATGTTGCTGTATTTTAATGGATTGCCACTCTACTGTGTTTTGTCCACCTCAGCCTGATAGTGTTGCGGCACAGCTCTCCCCTCACGATAAACAGGCTCGACGATGTCTATCTGAGAATGTGAAATTGAAATGTTACCTGGGCACAGCAGTGCAAGTGATTGAGTTCTGACTCTCAATCTCAGGGAGTAGCTCAGGTGGAGGCTTCACGTTAATCAATGTGATATTAATTTTGTTAGCGATGTGATAGCAGGTCAGCAACAGGCGTGTTGCCAGGTCCTCTATGTGTGTTGGTGTCTGTGCTTGTGAACAATAATTCATGAGTGAGGAATATCTCTCACTTCATAAATCTTATTCTGAATGTTAAGGTAGAAAATTATGTATCCTGCCCCTGGTCCTGATCTGTCATATTCAGTCACATCTTGAGAAAAAGTTATGTAATACTTCGCTGTCTGGATTTCAGTGGGTTTTGCAATATATGAAGGAGTTTTTATATCTGAGGATGATGTTAATTTGCTCTTCAAAGTGATAGAAATGATGAAAAAATCTACATAAACTACAATAAAGCAATGATTCAAGTTCAAATATTAAATTGCAGCTTGTAGAAAATCCAACCAAATATTCATCCAGGCCACTGCTTCACCCAAGTGTAGTCTTTTTATTGTATCTCCCCGGTTCACACTCAGTGCTTTCCTGTTTTTGCAGATTGTCGGCTTGTCGGGTCACACGTATCCTGTTTGACAGTGCCAATAAAGTAAGTTGCAAACAGAACAAACACAGTGGCAGTGACACCTCTCACAGCCTGTTTGTATTTTCTCGCATCGAAATCAAAAGCTCAGACCACTTGTCAAGTTTCGGGGACCGGCTGATTCAAATAAACAGCACGTTGACACACACTTTGCTGAAGCTTATTTGTAATAGTTGTGGCTACTTACCAGACAGTTTGGACATAGTGTTTTTCTCACATTGTAGCTTGGGGCTCCGGCTGTTTCACGTATCCCGCCGATTCATCAAGAGTAGCTATTCCCGAGGTATGTCGCAAAAAAACAACAAAAGAAACCACATGTGTTGCTAGACACTGTTTGGATGGATAAAAATCTTCACCAAAGAGCTTATGTTTTCACCCATGTTGGTTGGTTTGTTTGATATCAACATATCTTTTTTGTTTTTTTTAAAGATAATTTATTACCCTAAGAACAAAGGATATATTTTTTAGATCAGAGACTCCAATCCTGTCCAAAAAAAAATCACCCAAATCCCAAACTGTTATAATGTTTTAACAAGATCTTATTTCACCACAAGAGGGCAACAGTGTTCAGTAGTGATGGGTCTGGTAGCACCGATGCATGTGTGCGTATTGCATTAAGAAAGTCACGTGATGATACAGCTGCTGTTTCGCCTGTATCGCCAAACTGTGTTTATAAGGAAGTGCGTCGGTCAGTGGGATTCTTCACGAACCTAAATATATATAAATAAAATCCTCCCTGCCTCAAAGACAAGGACATAAACATCCGCACACAGTTGTGCCGTTATGCTGAAAGTAACGAATTGTCACGAGCAGGAATATTGTCGCATTCAGGTAAATTTGCATAAATAAACAAACACAAGCACATGGACCTTTGTGGCAATCTGATCCCACTTGGTGTGTAGATGACCCCATAATAGACATTTCAGTCATTGTTTGGTTTGGACACGTCCATACACAATTCTACGCCATGGCTAGGTCATTAAATCTTTATGCCTGTAATGATTGTTAAGATCCAACAGGTGTCAGTATTGAGCAACACAGTACCGACACGTATCGATACAGTTTGGGTGATGTGTCGCAATGCTTCATGAGGCCTCATCTACTGATCACTAGCATCAATACAGCTTGGTTATACCTTCGTGGAGGTTTGTGCTCTCTTAGGGCCTCCATCCCAACACAGTGCAGTGTCCATGACATGTCACCCTCCTTCCTACGCCGCTGCTTCATCAGTGCAACTGCCATGACCCTACATTGCCTCCTGAGATACGACTTTCAGCCTAAATCCCATTTCTTCCATCTAAGTTAAAGTAATGACCCCAAAGCTTACCGAGCCCTAGTTCAATTTAGAGACCATAGCCTTTCATTTATATCTCATAGCATGGACAGTTGTGGTATTCTCCTTCCCAGGAGAGCCTAACCATGACAAGTCTCCAAGCTTCTGACAGTACACCATTTCTAGTAGATCATACATGAGTGAACCAAATGGCCTTGTCTTGGGAGCAATTTCAAGCAACAAACGACCCACTGCATGGAAAGTGTACTTCTCTGCGTCCTGTACAGCATTTCCAAGGTAATATCGTAGCATTGTGGAAAATATAGCTCTTACTCTGGCATCCCCGTTTACAGTACTCGATACATTTTAGCAGAAACTTGTACATTTTAACAAAAGCCATCATTTATTATCGTGTTAGATCATCCTCTTAGAAACAGATTGAGTCTTAAACCTTCAGAAATGTCCTACGGTACGTTTCATGTTCCTGGCCGTGTCCTTTATGTAAGTGATGACCGAAATTAGTATCTAACTAAATCTGCAATCAGCTCCTATATTAGGAAGAAACTCCCATAGGACAAATGATGTGCCTGCATTAAATTAAGTGAGCCTTCTGATGCCATCATATCACCCAGAGCATCTGTGGCTGTGTTTCCATAATTATGAATGTCCCACTAAGAGAGTTTTAAAGGCAATCTATGCCATCGCTTATTTGGTATTCCTGCACAAATACTGTCAATTAAGTGTTTTTCCCAACAGACCACCTGGATGATAAGTGGATTGATTAAATTGTACATTTGAATGCATTTTTTTGATTGTTTGCTCGATGCACGGGCGATAAAATTATAGCCTAATTCAGTCCTTTGACATCTCTGCTGGCAGATGGATGTGTTTAAAAGGCTGGGAAAAGATTGTTTACTTGATTTTTTTTTTTAAATACCGCCTTCCTATAGCATCGACGCCTGGCATTCAGATTAAATCAGATGTGGCAGTTGTTTCTATGCAGCTAGCAGCATTAATGCCAAAAGCCTTTCACAGTAAATTGTGTCAAATCAGATTAGATGATTTCCACTTTCACAGGTGTTAGTTTTCACTGTACTCACATGCACATCTGTAACACCTGCGTGGACGTTTTGTTTTCCTAACAGCCACTGAGCCAATTGACATGTTCAAAGTTTTACCCCCTTTTTTTTCTTGTGGAAGTTTCCACTCAAGGTGTCTGTTATCCAATATCACATAAATAATTCATCGCTGTGGTGTTCTGGGTAATTTGTCTGTGAGTTCAGGGTGGCACCGCGCAGACATTAAAAGGCAAGCATCCAGCTATAATAAGTACAACTTCATTGAATTCTAATTTGTCATTCCTCCACCAAATGCGACCATTAGAGGAAATAGATAGCTATTTAATTGTCTTACTGTGGCAATACTTCAGCACTTTTAGTGACAGTAGTGTCTAAAGCCTTGTTGAATTACCTCCTCCGCTTTATTTTGACTAGAGATCCACATTAAATTTCTCACCCTTTTAGTACCTCTCTGTCTTGGCTTCATATTACTGCCTCTCTCCCTGTTTGCCTCCCTCTCTCAGGAATACATATGGATCACGTGTGAGGATTAATACCATCCTTCAGGGACACTTTCCTTGTGGCCAGCTCAAGGGATTTAAGGTGAGCTGAGCCACGTGCACCTGTGAAGCACATTTTTCTGGGCTGATCTTCAGAGAACACATTTAACTTTACTTTGTCGGTATTGCTTTGCGGGGGGGGATCCTAAAGCATTTTTGTTTAATGTTTTTCATTCATGCAACTAATGCTTCATTTATATGCAGCGCCATGTCTCAATGGGTGTGTGCTGGGAACAATGAATGCAATCATAAGCCAGCATGATCTTAATTATTAAAACTCCATATTCTTTATTAGCTTAATAGTTCTGGTTCAGACCCCGGCACTCTCCAATGAAGCCAATGAACAGTTCATCAAACTGACCGATCCGGAAAAGGAAACGGCGTTTAGCGGCGTGATTAATGGGGTCAATATGCTGCTAACGGGGGACACTAAAACATGTCATTTTAATCATGGCAACGCTTGTGGGAGAAATGGGAGCAAATTATTTCATTACCATTTTTGAGCATCTTGCTGCAGTGCGCATTAAAAGGAAAAAAATAATAAATCTCAAGCCCTGCCTGTGAAAGGATTCCCGGCACAATGACTGTGGAGCAGTGAGCTCAAAGGGAAGAATGTCTGTCATTTCACACGGCTCTTCCCCCGGAGAGTGCAGTCATAATGGCACCGAGTGTACAATGTTTTACTGTGGATACAGCGTGCCATCAGTGTCACTGCTTGTGAACTTTGCATTTTTTATGCGCTGTCGTGTTTTTGTCAGCGAGTCTGGGGTTGTGTGTCTTTTGTGTGTTTTGACACAACTTCCCGCACAGGGCCCTGATTAGGCAAGTCCATGGCTAATATAACCGCATTGGAAAAATGTTTTTGTTCACAGGCCGGCTGGCAGAAATGGCAGCTTGTCCAAGCACTGGTGTATTTGTCACAAGTAATTAATTTTTCTCCCATAAAAACGCCCACTGGGATGATGGAAAAGGTGGGTTCATTAACCTTCCTCACCCAAGCTTCCTATGGCACTTTACAATGTATTGGTTGCTGGTTCCTCCAACCGCCCGTAGCGGGAAATGTGCAGGAATGAAACACTTTTCTTCCAAGATGGCTGTTTTGCTCGGGGAATAAAAAGGATTTGCTTGGCAGCTCAGTCCAAAAAAATTTTGAGATGCTTTTGCAACACTTTCTCACTTTCTATTTCTTCCTTTGCCCGGGACACATCAGAAGATGTTTTGGTACCTTTCCTCGTCCTATTCTGCCTTCCCGGTTCCTCTCAATCCCCCTCATTCTGCCTCCCTCCCTGCCACCACTCCACCTTCATTCCCTGCTGCTTGGGTTAGATTTTTGCTTTTTTCACTGTTTATTTCAAATTGACATTTCCTGGATTTTAATCTCTCGGGAGGAACAATGGGTACATTCTTTTACACAGCGATGTGAAGAGAAGTTGTGAATGAGAAGTGAGAGACGGGATGAAATAAATCTCAGGGTGTGACCGAGGACGCCGATGACAGTGGGCATCGTGGGCATTTTTGCATTGAAACATACTCTCTTTTTCCTCTTTTATTGTCAGTCAACGTACTCGCAGCCTGTCTACTCAAATGTGCTAAAATATTCACAGATATTATCACCCGACTCAATGAAGCTTCTTTAAAGGAAAGGGAGGAGTGTCTGCACTTGTGGGTGCCCTCCCGTGCATGCATCTAGATCAGGGGTGGGCAATCGGTCCTCGAGGGCCGCTATCCTGCATGTTTTAGATCAGGGGTCCCCAATCCTGGTCCTCGAGGGCCCCTATCCTGCATGTTTTAGATCAGGGGTGGGCAATCCTGGTCCTCGAGGGCCGCTATCCTGCATGTTTTAGATCAGGGGTGGGCAATCCTGGTCCTCGAGGGCCGCTATCCTGCATGTTTTAGATCAGGGGTGCCCAACCCTGGTCCTCGAGGGCCCCTATCCTGCATGTTTTAGATCAGGGGTGGGCAATCCTGGTCCTCGAGGGCCGCTATCCTGCATGTTTTAGATCAGGGGTCCCCAACCCCGGCCCTCGAGGGCCGCTACCCTGCATGTTTTAGATCAGGGATCCTCAATCCCGGTCCTCGAGGGCCGCTACCCTGCATGTTTTAGATGTGTCCCTCTTCCAACAC
>OOFC01050123.1:19405-30782 GCA_900323345.1 Pseudochromis fuscus | reverse complement strand
CTCTCTTACATTGTGCTCAGGTCATCAGGACCTCAGAAGGTTTTGCAATACACAGGAAGAGATAGTGTACAGATCAGAGCCGAGGACATCTTGGCAAAACACTTTGCATCATTCAGCTCGCACACACACACACACACAACACACACACACACACTTTGGTGTTTTCCCTGCAACGTGGACCATGATCTAATAAAGTCTCGTCAAGGCTGATTCTACTCTACTGACATCATTTCATTCCACCACAGCTCAAATACACAAATGCTGTAAACAAGTTAACAACTGATGTACAAAGGAAGGCCATTCACAAAGTGTTACTGAGACAGACATCTGTCTTGTTTTCTGAAGATAGTGATAAGACAGTGACTCAACATGATATTTTTCCAACAATCAAGAAAATAAAAGTCTCTCTGTTTGGACTAAATCGCACTGTTTCTCTCATCAGTAGAAACTGTTGGAGAATTAATTAAACCAATTAAGAGACTGTCCTTCAAGAACAGTCTGTGTTGTTTTTCATTAAATAAACTCCTGGGTCGAAGCTTTTTTCAGGCCTGTTCTCACTTTTCTTGCAGAAAATTAAACACTTTGTTGCTGTTTTCTTCATGTTCACACTAAAGTATACACAACAAAATACATATGTATGAGGATGCATCCTGATAACCTTCAAAACAACGTGTACTATACTCCTTGAGCCCACCTCACATGAACTCACCACTGGACATTTTCAGCACATTTTTGTAGGGTTTTTTCTGGAATAGTTGAAGAATGATCATCACACCAAATGTTATTAGATCACTGTTTAGCTTTTCCTCACACACACATATTTTTGTTCACAAACACCACTCCTTCTGCTCATGCTATGCTTTCATTCCATATGTAATTTTTTTTCCATTTGCATCTTGTGACAACACCTTCAGTTTTTGGCTTGTTTTAGTGCCTTGGATCTGTGCTGCATTTGTATTCGGGCACCAGAATTTGTTCAGAAATGGATCGAGGTGCACCTGTTCAGGGAGTGATGAATGTGCTATGGGTGTGCTCACATTTGGGTGGAGCAGGAGGCGGGACCTCAATACCTCTACCACCCAATCACTACTGCACAGACTCTGATTGTAGATGACATCACCAGCACAAGATGACAGCCCACATTTCTGCAATATTTTGGATTCATATATTTACAGTGACGCGTCTATTTCCACAAAAAGTCAAGTCATCCAGACAGATCGCCGACCTCTGGGTTTGGTTAGGTTCGTTTTTCTGTAATGTTGCTAACAGACAAACACACCAAGGCAGCTGGAAACATAACCTCCTAGGCAGAGGTGATCAAAATATGAGATAAAAGAAACATGGATGATTGATCATAAATCTAATCAGAGGCGATAGTGAGAGATCCTGATCCTAGAGCCTCATCTGTTGGATTAACGTCACATATTGGCTGAAAATAAATCAAAAGAAAAGCTTGAGCTGCATCAGACATTAAACCTGGTGACATTTGCGAGCCTTGCTGATGTTTATCCGTGGGTCAGCGTGACTCCTCGTTTCGGAGAGGAAGCAGTCGTGAGAAACATGAGGGTGATATGGGCGAGAAGGAGGACAGGGAAGGCTTCTGGATCTATTTTAAATCCCTCGCTCAATGTTTAATGCTTCTGGGTGGGCTTTAGTGGTGTGATTCTCTCCCTGCCAGCGACTCGTTTAAGCCCTCAGCGCTCCCTGCGTTCGGTTGCTTCAATCACCGCTTCAGTCCACATGCCACGGCTGATCGTCCTCCGCTCGGCTTCACTGCAGTTCAGCTGCAGCTCTGTGGGTCAGACGCAACATGGACAGCAGAGACGGTGGAGAGTGGGTCATAGTCCACTATTTATAGCTCTGTTTTTATTAGATTTCCTTTTTTTTTCAACAGCTGGTGCCATCACAGGGGTACACTAAAAGTCCTTTATTTAATGATATGCAGTGTGAAACTGTCAAAGTCTACTAAGTATTAGCAATTTCTTTCTTCATTCTGCTAATTGGTGCAAATTTATTCAAAATGTTGCAAATAAACATATGTTAGGTGAAATTCTGTAAATATAAATACTGCACACTATCTTTCTTTTTAGGTTGTGTCATTGGAAGCTGTTGTGTGGTCGTGTGTGTTGGGAAATGCTGTGTACAATGAAAGAAAATCACTCGCTCCACTACTTTTGTCCAGGTTAAAAAAGCTTCATGTTTGATAAGATCTGGAAGTGAAACCTGGAGCTGAGTGTAAAAAATCTGCAGTTTCCTGAATGTCCACTGGAGGCTCCAAAAGTGAGGCAATCCCATGGACTGTATATAGATATAGACAAACCAACTTGGCTGAAAAATGAGGCCACTTGTTGATGTTGGTCCTAAAAAACCTCTGACTTCAATTTAAAAAAAGTAATTTTCAAACATGAAATACATTTTTCCCACAAGGCATTCTGATGTTATTAGCTAAAGTCAACTCTTCTTCTCAGTGATCCGGTGTTTCATCTAAAAAGCATTTCATCATAAAGTAGATATTAGGCTTAAAAAAAGACAAAGGCTTGGTTAGTTTGATCAATAGGCTGGGTCTCCAGTGACACCATCTCTGAACTCTAGTGACCTCAGGTTCAAGGGTCAGACCCACCTCCTCACTTCCCCCTTCTCATCCAAATATGGTCACTTCCTGCTCCAAGCCACCAACATGGTCGTTCAAATGCTGATCTGGCTTCAGAATGCAAATCCACAAACCAACAGGTGATGTCATGCTAGCTTTGTCTATTCTTTATACAGTGTGTGGTCAATCCCTGTCATACCCACGTTAAAATTTCTAATTTTACAGCAGAAATAAACCTGTTATAAACGTGTATACGTGTTTGCACTCCCCATTCACAGTAACTGTAAACACACCAGTTTAAATTGTATTAGAGCTTAAAGTTGTGCATAATTAAAGACATGGCTTCCTTGAGTGACAGGTGGTGTTGAAAATGACGGCTCCACCCCCTCACACCTCCTTTGTGTCTAAATATGGTCACTTCTGGCTCCAGAAAAAAACAAGAAACTCTGGGCCTCAAAACATGAGTTCCAACCCATAGAGTGACAGCACTATGACTATGCACATTTTTTATATGTAGTCTACAATTTAAAGTAAAGTGCAATTTACAATTTGGGTTTATTGTAAGACTTAAGTCAGTGTCATGTTCCTTAGAGAATAAAATACAAAAACTTGTGTGACCTCCTGACCTCCTTTCATTTACTGCTACTGTGGGGTTGGATTTTAATTTGTCCAACATTTGGGTTTATTTATACCTATAATGACACTAATGACATTTCCTTTAGTTCCAGTTGGTTTAATGTTAATTAGCAGGTTGGTGTTTTACCGAACTAACATTTCGCTAAATATCTGTATGTTAGCATTTTATCACAACTAACATATTCTGATGGCTTGTTTTGTCTGACCATCAGTCCAAATGCCAAATGCATTCAGTTCAATTTAACAGGAGAAAATACAGAAAATATTTACTAGAACCAGCTGGACTGCACCTAATGTTTAAATTAAGAACAGATTATCAAAATTATTTTTGTAACATTATGTCAGACCACATTAGTTGGACATGTGACAAATTACCTTTAGCATCCTGAGCAGGTGATGTATTTACCCAGCTTTAATTTATCCGTGGGCATCACAGGGACACAGTAACTGAGAGCTGAAAGCCTTAAAGTGACACTCAGATGTCCTCGTATTAAGACAGATTTTGTCCTGCAGGCCTCTGCCTCCTGTCAGAAACTGTTCTGGGTCTCTCTGAGTTCAGGGCCTCATGAGATAAATGACGTGCCTCTGAAACCCGTAACGATTTGAGGGGTTGAAAACAGAGCGCTGCTTTTGTTTTTTGCTGGCGAGCTGCAGCTGGTGGAAGCCTCTTTGGTGACGTTGCGTGTTATTAACAGATGATTTAGAGGATTAGCCAACGGTAAGCACATTCATCCGGGAGTAATGGTGAAATCCCACAACAGAGTGTAAAAACAGGGTTAAAAAGCTGGACAGGGGATTATAAACAAGCCAAGTGAGCTGATGGCAGCTTGTTGTAGGTAATCACAATATTCCTGGACCTGATGATGATGATGATGATGATGATGCAGTTATAATGAATTCTCATGAACTCTGAGGCACATTGGTGATGGAAAAGGTCTCTGTCTTTTCTACAAAGGATTTACAGAAAAAAAAAAGCTTGAGTATTAATGGCAGCTTCGTTTAAGCTGTAACACTAACCCCAGGCTAAGCTGTGAACAATTGGACGACTAATACCTTCAAATGCTTCCCTTGGCTGCTACTTCAGCGATTCAGTGCTCTAGTATAAATATGGTTTGTTGTGCATTTAAGGGTTTTTGGTTTGAAAAAAAATTGGACCCAGTGAACTCCAGAGAAGTTGCAGAACCCCATTTCAGTCTAACTTTATAATACTGTGAGCTGACAGTTTATTATAAGGAAGACTTCGCTAAAATGAAATGCAGCCTAATCCATCAGTCCCGCAAGAAACCCAGTGTTGATGAGGGTTAGAACATTTGGTTTTTACTGCTTCAGAGAGGAACTAATTCAACTTGTCCACATGGCTACATTAAAAAAGTAGGTTATAATCTGCAAAGAGAAATTCATCCGATATTATGTTGCTTTAATGTTTTTGTCTTTCCAGTAATTAAGCAGAAAACCATCATGCTAGGTCATACTAAGCCATCACAAATGCACTCTGACGTCGTGTCCACATGGGAAACGTTCACATATTCTGCATGTCCTCAAACAAGCACGGGTGCAGTGTTCACTCCAAACACAAGGCGATTTCACCACACCTGATTAACAGCCAGTAGGAGTGCTCCTCTCAGAAACTGCAAATATTGCTCCTTTTACCTGCAAAAAGCCCCTGCATATTGGTTTTATCCCTGTACATAGTCAAAGGCCAAACAGAGACCACAGACAGAGACGATAAGCTTGCCCTCAACTTGTGACGTCGGAGAATCCCAGAACTGACTGGTTTTAATGATACCACGTAATGCGAATTTGACGCTCAAGTTAAAACTTTTTCAACCCATGAGAAGCAAATTTCGCATCTATTCACATCTTTTCATTTACTGCAACTTATCCAGTATGAACCCACAATTAGGATGCAACCAAACAATGTTCATTAGCCATACGTCTGACAGTTGTCTTCTTTTGTAATCAAGTGATTTTTCAAT
The DNA here is from genome assembly GCA_900323345.1 of Pseudochromis fuscus. Lineage (NCBI taxonomy): Eukaryota > Metazoa > Chordata > Actinopteri > Pseudochromidae > Pseudochromis > Pseudochromis fuscus. The sequence continues at coordinate 25,580 of OOFC01050123.1, read as the reverse complement.
TTATAAATTGTTGGAAAATGTCCATCAATCTTTCCCACAGCCGTGTTGTATTACCTCAATTAAAAAATGGATCTCTGATAACAAACAAATTGGAAAAAAAAAATTCAGACTGAGGAAAAAACAATTGTTTATCAACCCTCGGTGCTTGTCATATTATGCTATTTAAGCATATGATCTGGATGTTGTTGCATGCGGTGTGCCTATGTGTCACACTAAAAGCCTGGTTAAGGAATGAAGGGTTTCTTTCCTCTGAAATGCTAGTAGCGAACTTTTATTTTGATATTGCTAAATGTAGTGATATTGATCCACTTCTGATCCTGTTTGAAACGTAAAAACAGGGCTTCATACTGAAATATGATGGAAATAAACCTATAAAAAAGAAGAAATTAAAACCCTGCCTCTAATTCAAGCCAGCCTCAATTACGGCCTGTTACCTAATAGACTTTAGGCAAATAAAGGCCCCAGCCATTAGTTAGGGATTTACAGTATGATTAAATAAAATTATAAAACAAAATATTTTAGAAAAGCCTGCCTCCAAAAAAAGCTACATACTATAAAATCATGCCAACATTGTCGATCAGTGACATGTTCACTTTCCAGTTTATTATGAAAAGACTGCATCATGCTGGCCCTTTGACTGTCAGGGAAAATTACACTTCCCTGCTGCTGGTCCTTCACCTGCTCCCGGCATGTAATTACAGTATTACCAACGGCACTTGAATAAAAGCAAAGTGCAGCCACAGGCTTTTATCTGTGTACAGTAGACTGAGTAACTGGGCTGTGTAAGATAACAGGCGATCATTTTGTGAAGCTGAGTGGTATCACAGTTTGCCTCCAGCTGCATGCAGCATTAGATGATGTACAGTACCACTGTCGTAAAGACGCTTTACTCCAGGGAACAAAGAGCACACTTTTGTTGTGCTTTTTGAACCTCCCTTTTACTCATTTTTTTGGCATCTTTTGGTTTTATTTGTGTCACTTTTACCTTTGTTTTTCCACAGTTATTTACTTTTGGGGGCATAAAAATAATTTAATTTATTTATTTGTCACTTTTGTAGTTACAATCTGCCCCATCGACAGAGGAGACAGGGTGGCTGGACTTGATAGGACATGACCTCCTCTCAAAAAATGATTTGTGACATTTTGAGGTTGTCTCCAAAGTATTGACGGGTTGTTTTTTTTGGCATGCATTGATATAGTTCAGTATCTTCATCATCATCAGGGATCAGGCATAAAAATTAAGCTGTTATTGATTCATACATGTGGGTAAGTCACCACAAGGTACCCAGCATGCATGCTAATTCTTCTGCACAACCATTGGAGCATGGTGACGTAATATTTTTAGTGCTAGAAATAAATGTTCTTTATGCTCAGTAAACACAGGGGCAAGAACTAGAAAACACTCTTACCCCTTTTCCACCAAGCTGGTTCCAGTGCTAGTTCAGGGCCAGTTTCTGACTTAGCCCCAGTTTGTTGTGTTTCCACCGCTGTGAGAACCGGCCCCAGCCGCTAAAACTGGTGCTACGTCTGGCCCCACTTCCTTGCTGGGCCAAAGCTCAGCACCGGCTAAGCAGCGACTACACCAGGAGCTGGAGGAGCGACGGTAGAAACACAACTAGCGATAGTCAAAGAGTAGACTAATGAAAATATGGTTTTTGCTCTGGATCTCAGTGTAGACTTTTAAAACCAGGAACAGCACTTGTATGCAGACAATAACTCCTCCATTTAAGCATTATTACAGCGAGGGTGCGATTTGCCGTCATATGCGACAAGGAAGGACATGTTGATTTTTCAAAACTGAATAAATATCACACGTAGCGATGGAAAACTGCTTTGTTAACTCAATCATGTTGTAACTAGAATATCTGCTGAAAAAAATAATGTTTTCATGGACTGATAGTAACAGGGTAACAGTAGTTTGTTAACAGCAGTTAGCTTGCTAGCCCCAGTTGTTGTGAACCGGCTACCTATACAGTGACGTACTGACCTTTTACGTTGACGCGGCCCCAACTTGGCTCCTTGGTGGAAAATCAAACCGGTTCTTAGGAGAAACGGGATCTGAACCAACTAATCACCAGGACTAGCACCAGCCCAGAACAAGCACTCGTTCTTGTTTGGTGGAAAAGGGGTATCGGAGTACAAACCTCCACCAAGGTAGAATCCAGCTGTATCAACGCTATAGACTGAACAATGTCGCCCTCCTGTGGCGAAATAGCAACACTACCCTACATACAGACAAAATCCCATTTACTGATCTTACTAAATTCTCTCCAAAAAAATCACCACCACGTTTTCCCATGATTCTGTTTGTATCTGTACTTAAACTTCCAGTTGTTGCTCTTGCTTATGTTTGTCAACTAACATATTCATGGTAATAATTTTGCACTTTAACCAAACAATATGTGGCTCATTAAATTTGCTTGTTTCATTTTCCTGTGACCATGAAATCTCTGATGATGTAGGATCTAGTAAAATCTGAAAGAGAAATTTTATGGCCACAAGGAAAGAAATATTTAGATTTGATAAATATTAGATTGACATATTAGAAATTAAAATTTCTGAACTAATGAACATTTAGCATGCTACACTTATGTTAGGGTCAACTTGTATATATACTCCAAAATATACAGGAAAAATCTGCCAAGTCAACAAAAAATGTTGAAATATAAGACAGAACCATCAAATGCTTTATTATTATTATTAAATATTATTATTACATTCTAAAATAATCAGCTTTATAGATTTACCATTGAGGCGAGTCCATTATGTCACAGAGAGTCTCGGGTTAGGTCATGTTTTCCCTGTTTTATAGCCACTTAATCTGTGCTGAACTCACTCTGTCTGGCCTTTGAGATTCAAACGAGCCTGAAATCAAGTACCTGCCGGCCAGCCAAGTCTCCCTCATTACAGCCATTAAAATATGGCCATCAAATATGGAGGAGCAGGTAGAAAGGGCCTTTGAAGGACCACAATGGATAGCGAGTCAGTCAGGAGAGGTAACCCCCTCCCACACATCCTTCCCTCATTTTCTGCTGCTGAATAATTCATGTCAGGAGGTTTTAATAATTCATGGGAATAACATGACAAGAGCCACTGCTGTCTTCTCTGGGGGGGAAGTCACTGAATGAATAAATGAGTGAATGAATGAAAGACTGAGCGCAGGAAGTGAATCTAATCCGCAGTGAAGATGAGGATCAGTTGTTCTGCTGACTCCTCAGAGGATTTAGGGTCCAGTTTTTAAGTTATTTTCTGAACCTAAATTTGGAGTTTAAGTTGGACTAAATGGCCTGTCACCTGTTTTTTTTTAAGTTTTAGTTTAGTTTTTTTTACACAAAATGTCAAAAAAAGGCAAATTATTTTCTGAGCAAATGACACAACCAAATTAACATGTATGTAATTAAACTAAATAACTGCAAACAGATTGGACTGCATCTTCAGTGCATTTGTAACTTTAAAGTGTGAGAGAAAAGTCAAAGGATCACCAAAATCTATAGGACATATCCTCTTAAGACCACAAACATCGGTAACAAATTTTGGATAAATCAATGGAAGATATTTCTGAGGTTAAGTTAAAAGTCTGACCTGCTGCTGGTGCTGCTGGAGGATGATTAGGATTTCATGTTTAGGAGACCACGAATGACTGGATCAGATTTCACAGCAATCTATTTAACAGCTGCTAATTTATTTCACTGAAAGCCAAAACTGTCATCCTTGTGGAAACACCTGATCTCACGTCAGGGGATCAACAAAATCATTAGAGGTTCTCTTCAGGGGACTGTAAATGTCTGTCTGACACTCCATCTCATAGTTGGTGAGACAGTTCAGTCTGATCTGACCCACCCTTCAAAGTAAAGCAAATTAAAGTCAAGACATTTCCCTCAAGCATTTGTGACATTTCTATTTCTCTTCTAAGATTTTTCTCCAATAGCTCTGTATTTTATTTTTAGCTTCCTGTTCATTTGGTTATTTTCATACATTTTCTGACATTTTAAACATAATCATTATTTATGTTGTTTTTCCTTTTGTTTAATGTTTTATTCTGCTATTGTCCTAGTATTCTGATTTAAATCCTGGATTTTAAAGTAATTTTTAGTGTCTTAGCATTTGTCTTAATTCTATAATTTTAATGCAATCTTCATTGGCTTTATATTTCTATGCCTTATAAAGCACTTTGAATTGACTTGTGTATGAATGGTGCTATACAAATAAATTTGCCTTGCCATGAAATGATAATGAAAATAATTATCAGCTGTACAGTAGGTTTATGATGCACTACTAGGTTATTTATTGAAAGCACAGAAAGAAATCAAGTGATTTCATGAAATAATGGTTACAATAAATAAACTTAATATAAACTAAAATAAATGTTCACTATGCTTGACTTCACAGAGTGTCCCTCAACAAGACAACAAGACGGAGGTTTGCAAATTTAAAATAGTGAAGGTGTTACATTGTGGAGTTAGTTTGATTGTAGTGGTGGTGACAAGAGCACAAACAACTGAGTATAAACTTGCTCCTTCTTCACCCTGTTACTGGACAGTTAAGGACCAATTTTGAGAGGCCGCTGAAACATCACGCCGAAGTGAGGCTCCAGATGGAGACTGCCTGGTTCTCCTGTTACCATTTCAACAATAAGAGCTCACTCAGCCACAGACAGGCAAGTGACTGGACCTCCTTCTGTTTGGCAGACAAGTTGTTATGAAAGGAAAGAAATCATTATCTTGTGCAAAATAGGTATTACATATAACTGATTTAAACGTGTTGACTTGCTGATTGTTTAGTTGGTTTGTATTTGGCAGAACTAATCTATCCATACATGTCTATACCATGCAGTTATAAGCTTCTTGTACATTGTGGAGCAAAACCAGCTAGATGATTTCATGCCAAACAACATCAACAAGCTTCTATATCTGATAATTACAGATAAAACTGAGGGTGTTATCTTACCTCTGTGAATAGTCATGGCAGACGCAGGAGCCATGGTGTAACTGGCCTTGTTTCTAACAGCTAAAATGTGCCGTTTCACCTCCTCGCCATGCAGAATCAGAGGTTAAATCCCCTACAACACAAATGCTCGCCTCAGGTTGGCTACCTAACCTGACAGTCGTCATGGAAACTGGGACACCCTGCCCTCCCCTCCTCATTTGAACACACCCATTCGGGGGACAAGGTGCCGGTGATGTCATGCTAACAAAGGTGAGGACAAAAGGTGTGAAAGGTGTGAGGCGAGAGGAGAGAGGGAGGAAGTGAAGGTGTCAGCTGTCTGATTGTAGGCGGGATGAAGTGTCAGTCTGCTGAGAGGTACATGATATCTGGATAGAAGTGTACAGCATGTGTGTTGAGGTGTGAATTTTAAGATATATTTAACCTCTTTAAGGGATCATTCCAGTTGGCTACAGTGTCTAGAAAATGTAGTAATATACTAAAAAGAAATTGGACAAATCAGGACGTACAAGCAGTCAGACTGAAGTTAGATTATGTAAACTACCTGGAGGTCACTGATTGTCCCTGCATGTTGAAGCTGGGGCAAGAAGATAAACAATTTATAGAGTGTGAAAGGACAGGTTGGATAGTAATTTTACAGTTTGCCTTCACTTTCTCTTCTAAATTACTTTTTTGGTCCATCATCTTTTTAAGGATGTCAGATATATATCCTCCAATAGTGTCCAAGGGCTTTACTTACAAGGTAAGAGAGTCTATCTGAGGGTGGGTTGTATTAGAGACAGGACTTTTTTTTCCAAGTTTCCTCTATCGCATTAGTTCAGTTCGTCATATTTCAGTACAAAGTCTGATTTTTACAGCTTGAAAGCACAAAGAAAAACATTAAAGTTGCTGTATTACAATCATACACTGTATATAGAATGGATGAAGCCAACTGGACATCACACATTGGTTTGTGGACTTTGAAGCCAAGAGTTTAAAGCTTGAATATCGGCATGCTGGTATTTTGGAGTCAGAAGTGACCATATTTGGATATAAAGGCAGGTGTGAGGAGGCGGGTCTGACCCTTGAACCCAAAGACACTCTCCAGCATCTATGAGACCTGAGTTCACTGGTGGATGAGTCTCCAAACCATCTGTAACCCATTGGAGACCAGAGCTGTCAATCAAACTAACCACACCCCTGACTCCTCCCCTTCTCTTAGTCTAATATCTCCTTATTGATCAATGGTTTT
>OOFC01050123.1:7359-19385 GCA_900323345.1 Pseudochromis fuscus | reverse complement strand
GTGGACTTTGAAGCCAAGAGTTTAAAGCTTGAATATCGGCATGCTGGTATTTTGGAGTCAGAAGTGACCATATTTGGATATAAAGGCAGGTGTGAGGAGGCGGGTCTGACCCTTGAACCCAAGGACACTACCCAATGTGTATAAGACTTAAGTTGACTTGTCAATCAAACTAACAACGCTCTAAAATATTCCTCTTTATCAATAAAACATGTACTGACTGACACTTTTATGACCATTTTGGATTTTGAATTGGAGCCAAAACTGTTTAGTGCCAGCACCTAGTGGCTATTAAAGGTATTGCTTTTTTTTGCACTTGCACATTAGCTTCACTTTGGAGAACCAGCTGCTGCATCCATTTCTATATACAGTCTATGATTACAATGTTATTACAACCTCAACACTTCCTGTACCCATTTCAAAATAGAAGCCCAGTACTTGCAATTCAGTGAACAGAAACCTTTCACTTCTCAGCTTATTATGAAAAATTTGCAGGTACACTGTATTAAATTTTTTCACCCGTTTTCCCCCAGCCTATATTTAATATCCAGCTAATATTTGATCACGTCCAGCGCGGCCCTGGCCTTTAATAGAGATCCTGCTTTTAATTGACTCTTGTTTTTTATTTAAATAAATACAGTAAGCATATTTTCAATTTGTTGCTGCCTGCTATTATTTCCTATCACTACACTTTCTATGAATCTACCTTAGACCTCTGACTTTGAAAAATAGTGTTTATCCGTGCAGAAAGCTCTGTGTAGCTTTCGAAAGGAACTGATTTTTACCCAAATCAATTCAAATTCTTATTTTCCAGTGTAACTGAAAGTACACAATGAAATGTTGCAGTTAATGTCCATTTTGTTCAATGCATTAAGGAGTTCTGCATTATCTCACAATTGTGAGGACATTTCACTCAAAACTACAATCATCTGTTTCAAAACCAAAGGTAAGGGAACCACATAAGGTATTATTATGTATAGGTCTTTACACAATTTCAAGGCAATCTATCTTTAGTTGTTATAGCTGCTGTGGAGCTGTGATGAAGGATTCAGTGAGTCTAAATACATTTTCTTTGAGTTGGACCACACTGAAATAAACTGCCCGCAAACAATGCCTGGTCTTTGTGATGATCCGAGGAGGTGGAAGCGAGCAGGACTCACCTCTCTTGATGTGTTTGAGTTGCCTCTCGGCCTCGTCTCTCTCCTCCGTCAGTCTGTTGCACTGCAGGAGCAGACAGCAGGGTCAACCCATTAGATCATGTTCCACAACAGACTGAATATACAGGTCACTGATACCAGCAGAGTATAGTTACACCGACACAGAAACACCGAGCGAGTCGGACAGGATCACACACAACACACTTAAGCTCCACACATTTTATACACAACTCGAAAAAAAAAAAATGCAAGGAAGGCAATGCATCAAAAGCCGAAACTTAACCTTGTGGTGAATTATTAATTTGACTATATAAATTAATAATTTGTGTAACCTTTGGTGCCTTTGTCCTTCCTTTAAGGAAATTGGAATTAACATAAGTAAATTTGTGACAGTTCATGTCAGCCAATAAGATGCAGGAATTAAGTAGTTCAGTTCAGATCATAACAGAGTTTAAGCACTTCAGACCAGACTGTGGTGCTCTCTAAATTCAAGCATGAAAAACAGTTCCCCAGGACAAACTACCTCCGATAAAGAGATCATGTTTTTGCCTGTGTTAGGTTGTTCGTCCATCTATTTGCAACGTTACAGATAAAAATTATGAGCAGATTTGAATGTATTTGTTTTAGAGATAGAAACAAATGATTAAGATCAGAGGATGGGATCACGCCTGAAAAATTCCCCAAATCTCAGAAAATCCAGTTTCATCAAACTGGTGGTCGTAAAAGTATCCTGAATTCGCCATTCGCCCGTAATTTCTGATTAAATTTATTTTGTTTCATTTATTTGCTTGTCTGTAGACACAGGGAAGATTGTGTCCTTCACCTCCACCCATTTAAATCACGTCAACCTCTGTGGAAATCTTTAAATCCTCCACAGACAGAGGCTGGATGATTTGTACATTTTTAGCAGCTAACACGTCTGTCACAGGAGGAAATGCGGCACATTTCCTGCTCACCAAATTCTCCCTATAAGCATGCCTTTCGCCTGATTCCCCCTCCCCGCTGAGGGCTGCACTGCCCTTCTCCATCGTCTCAAAATGCTGCCTGGCCCTTGTAATAACACCGACAGCCCATCACCTCTGATAACAGACTGACTCAATCCGCTCCTGCCGACTTGACGGCTGCCCTACAAAAAAAGGCAAAAAAGGCCACAACTGCTCATTTTCACATCCACAGAATCTGATGTAAGTATCCCTTCTTGTGCTATAATAAGGACGAGCAGCTGTGGAGAATCAGGGTTTGGATGTTGGAGAGATGAAACTTGAGAGATTGCAACAGCAGCTGCAGATGTTAACAAACCCAGTGTCTGTACTGAAGGACAAACACTTCTGGGTGGAAAGAACAGTTTAGATCTCACTATGGCCAGTCAGTCCTCAATTGGTTCTTATCATGTAAAAATCACAGCTTAAGTTTGCCCTACATTATAATCAATGACCCAGATTTACATTTTCATGTGGACAAGACTATGTAAAGAAAAAAATCCTGTTAATTTTCTCACAGATAATGTATTAAAAGTTGAGTTTTATTGCCAAACTTCTGTATTCGTTTTCTTTCTCCGTGTATTTTTAGTATTAAAATGGTATGAAGGTATTATTATGAAGTGGAAACACCAAGCCATCCAGTCTGGATAATCAACTTATAGAGGCTTTACAAACCATTGGGACATCTGTAGAGACAGTTCACATTAAGGTGTTTAATTTGTTAATAATATCATATTGTCATAAGGTGATTGAGTTCATAGTGAGTTCATAATTAAAAATGGTTCAACAGTAATGGAGAGCTTGGCCATTATAGTGATGGACCGATGCAGCTACAGTACTGAAAACAGCAAAGGTAACCAAAGGGGGGATTGGTCTAAAGTTGCAGCAGTTTATATTAAGGATACTGTAGTACTCTAAGGTACAATTTCCTAGAAACAAAGTTGAATATCAAACAATCCAGTATCCAATCCAGGAGTCTAAGCTTTGCTTCTATATTGGGGAGCATCAAAGGTATTTTTCCCATCATTTCTTCTTTCTTAATAAGCAAATGGCATCATGTTGTTTTTGACCAGAATTTAACTTCCTGCCTCTTTTCTGTGCAGGACAGACATAGAGTGGGACTCTATGACCACAGTCAATAAAACAGTATCTGCAGTGCCGCTGTGCTCCACACACGCTTCATTTAATATGGTAATTGGTACTCGTAAAGCATTCAGTGACCTCGTGCGTAGCAAAAATAACTGTCCACACACAAAGGAAACTCTCCCTTTGGGTTCAGACAACCTCCAGAGGACTCATTCTTTACATACAATATATGCTGAGTATCTCCAAGCACTGAAGTGCTTCTAAACATAACAAACATAATGGATGACATACAGTATGAATGCTGCTGATTGGCAACAGTCACCCACTTCATCCAAACTTAGACCTTTGGCAGTGCATTGTTTAAAATGTTTTTCTTTAGATGGTGCCTCCTCTATCAGGCCACAACAGTGATGTTAACAATGAGAAGATAAAACACTAGAAACCTGTAAGAGGGACCTGACAAATTCCACATTAAAAGTTGATCCAAGAGGTCAAAGAGGGAAGTCCACACATTAGCTGGAAGTTAAAATAGTCTTATTTTAGTGTAGAGAAGGAGGGAAAATGGAAAACATTGAAGCTGAAGACTGACTGACTGCCGCAGCTGCAGTTGAATCTTCCTGATGGCCCATCTCTGCCCGGCGGGCTCCTCTGAAGGTTTCAGGATCTGAAATTGTTCCCTAACAGATGAACAAGACCTATTTGTTTTTAAAAGTTCTGGGACATTAAAGATGGTGCGTCCTTGGTGGACTTCGAGTATGCATCTGCACAGACTCATCAACTGTTATATGATCTATTCAGGCAGTCCCACAGTGACCATAACCTATTTATCAGGGGCTGGTGTTCAGGTGGTCATAAATTTCTTGTCAAGCTGATCAATAAAACAGCAGCTGCAGAATTGAAGCCTGAACATTGTCATCACAGGTTGTTGCAGAATATTAGACACAAACTCCAGGTGATAATCCAACTTCTGACTCTGTCAGTTTACATGAAGCATCCAAATGCTCCATTCGTTTAAGTCTCTGTGGTCTCATTAATACCTGCTCTTAACCAGCTATCAAGAGGTGGAGGAGGTGCTCGAGTTCAAGTACTTGGTGTCAACTGTTCAGAGCAACCTGGACAAGGTGAAGAAGAGGTGAAGAAACAAGTGCAGGCAGAGTGGAGTGGGTGGAGTGTCAGACGTGATGTGTGACAAGAGAATTGGCAAGAATGAAAAGGTAGTGAGACCAGCTATGTGGTATGGCTTACAGATGGTGCCACTCATCTGGATACATTATTTTGATAAAGACATGTGACCTGCTGTTAAAAAGCCTTTTTTGTTGTTGTTATTATACAAATTTTAACTTCATAACCAGGACATAAGGTGTGTACTTATTTAGAAAGTCAGTCAGTCAGTCATTGTCTATACCTGCTTCTCCACACTTGGGTCGCAGGCCATTTGGGTCATTGGGCAGGAGGTGGGGTACACCCTGGACAGGTTGCCAGCCTATCGCAGGGCAACACATAGACAAACAACCATTCACACTCACACCTATGGTCAATTTAGTTTGATCAATTCACCTAACAAGCATGTCTTTGGACTGTGGGAGGAAGCTGGAGTACCCGGAGAAAACCCACGCATGCACAGGGAGAACATGCAAACTCCACACAGAGATTCGAACCCTGAACCTTCTTGCTGTGAGGCACAAGTGCTAACCACTGCACCACCGTGCCGCCCCTTATTTAGAAAGTGATGGGTGAATTACCCAGTGCCATTTAGATTTTTAATAGGTTAGAGCAGGAGTGCCCAATCCTGGTCCTCGAGGGTCGCTATCCTGCAAGTTTTAGATGTGTCCCTGTTCCAACACACCTGATTCAAATGACCAGGGTCGTTATCAGGCTTCTGCAGAGCTTGATGATGAGGTGATAATTTGAATCAGGTGTGTTGGAAGAGGGACACATCTAAAATGTGCAGCATAGCGGCCCTCGAGGACCACGATGGGGCAGCCCTGGGTTAGAGCCATCGTGCTTGTAACATAGGCAAAGCAGTAAAGCGAGCTCATCATCGTCCACATTGGCTGCAACATATGTTGACTTTTTTCAGGGCAGGCTAATGAATTGATGAATATCCAGGAGAGAAAAAAAAAATCAGTTCATCTTATCTGCCCTTAGTCTTGTAGTGTGCACACTACAACGCTAACACTAAAGAAGATTGTTGTGTTGCTACAGCAGTTCAGAGTCATCAAAACTTAAAGAACCACACTTCTTGGCCTTTGTCATTTAACTGATGAATGATAAGATCAGCAAAAGATTAGCTGAGATATTATATCCAGCAAACAGGTGAACACAGTCTGATCAGATCTAACATTCACAGCACTTCAAGTAATGACAAATGTGTCAGAGGTAATATGACATTTATAGGAAAATGGAGCCGGATCCAATGGAAACATTATTAGGTGTTCATGATTAAAACTGATGTCTCTGAAAGGGCAAAACTGCGACAAAACCAAGCTGATATTCACAGTTAAAAAAGGACGAAAAGGACGCTCAGCATCCAGCTCCCTCTCTCCTCCAGCAGCAGGAAGCACTTGGCCCACTTTTGCCCAGCTCTACCTGCAGTCTCACACACTGTCAGCTCAGATTTCCCTGAGGAGCACAGTGAGGGCAGCCGGTTCACCGGCACACAACGAGGCACTGACGCTACCCGGGCGAGCCGTGCAATCCCCTGTGCTGTCCAATGAGTACTACATTTATTCTTTTATCTATAAAACATATACGTAATACTTCACCCACTTATAAAGTCAAAGCAGCATCATTTTCCTGAGAATCTTCAAGTGAAATATCATCATTTTTGCTCATTTTTTCCCCTTGTCTTTGTGATGTGACCGTGCAAACTACAAAAACAGAATTTAAATAATATTTAAAACAACTTATATTTTGACATGTGGTTTGCTCAATGTTTTTTTTCCCTGAGAAACGCTAGCTCATATGGTAAAATTATTGTTGTATTGTATTGTTTTCTTTGCTGTAATATACGGAACAGGTCCAATATTGGCAATATCTAGCAAGTAGGGACTGGTTCTGTCCACCAACCTTCAGTTTTAAGCCATTAACCACTCAGACAAAACATGTTTGTTGAGGGTTTCTTTGATTGGTCTGTCTACAGAGCTGAAAATGTTGGGATTAATCTGGATTATTCTTATCCTAAGAAAAACTTTTTTTTTTAATTAACCCAAAATGTTGTTGACATGTGGATTAGTTGGAAAGTGGAAACTCTTTCCTTTGCCTGACTAAAATAAAATTTTGTCTTTCACATAAGACAAAAAACAGCCCATCCTCACACCTTTCCTTTCAGGCAAACAATGATGAATTGAAGATTAACATTAATCATTTATCAAGATTGTTGCCAAACTTCCTCTTGACTGAGTAAGCAATTCAGATAAACCGTAAACTCTTCTGATAAAAATACTAATTGTCACTTGATAAATTGACTGTGACCACATGGTGTTTTTAAATTGACAGCCATTTAACCACCATCTAACCACCATTAGACTCTGATTTGAAATGTAGAAGTCAGGTAACAACCTATCAACCCTCTAAACAATGGACAACATACTGCCTGCTGAGTGACAACCTCCCCAATCTTTGTCTTTATGTCCACATTTCACTGTCTTCACATGCAGCTGACTCAGGTGGATCATCATGTGGCCAAATGAATTAAAGTGTGGACCTTTGATAATGCCACAGCAAGTGATGGTGGGGGTCAGCTGTCATGTGTGACCACCTGAGCCAACTCTATTCACTGAATGAAGGCCATGAAATGTAGCTGAAAGCCGTGAAAACTGCCACATGAACCTTTGAGCTTACATTGTTTTCTGTGGACTGTAACATCAATGTTCTCCTGGTAAAGACAAAAATAGATGGAAAAAACATATAGAACAGCCATACCAGTGGGAGTAGTAGTTCTTGAATGCCGACAAAAATTGGAATTTTGACAGTGATATCTGGAGCAAAGGAAATACTGATGACTGAAAATCTAAAAAACAATCTTAACGTTGCATTAAAGGAAGACACATTAAATTAAATAGGTTGTTGTTTCTTTTTTCAGGTTTACAATTGGACTAATTAATTTACCACACTCATCTGTCACACACATTTAAATGTGATTCATTGGTAGCTTAGATGTAAAATCATGAATTATGAATGCAGCAGTCAGTGGATGCAGCAACTGTGGTTATGCTGTTAGTTAAGCTAGCTAGCATTTGGCACTAATGTGCTGTTCCCGCTCAATTAAGACCCAAGATTAAACCGTGGTTTCAGGAAACACAAAAAAGTAAGCCAGCTAAATTAACTTTAGTTAAGGCTATCTCCTGAGCTAGCTTTAAAATACAATCCTGATTTTATTAAACCAGTTTTAGAGTTAAAATGCATGTTTTTATGCTGTTATTTATGTTATTCTCTATTTTTTGGAACTTTTAATGGGTAAAAAAAACCATTAAGTAAATGCTAATAAGCTAATATTTTGTGAACACTGCTGTTACTGCTAGTTTTCAAGCTAGGGCAGTTAGCATTTAGCAGGACTAATATGGTGTTCCCTCTCAATTAGGATTTATGATTTAGCCATCAAACTATTTATTTGCTCTTGAAAAGATTTTACCAGTAAACAGATTTTTCAGTACCCACACACGAAGAAAAGTGAACTGGCTAAATTAACTTTGTCTAGGGCTGTCTCTTCAGCTAGCTAGCCTTAGAGTGTAGTCTATTTTTACCCCTGAAACAGACTTAATATGATTTTTTTTTATGCTGATTTGCCTCAAAAGTAAACATTTAGCACTAAAAAGATTTAACGCCGGGGCTGTCAAACAAACCTTGGGATTAATTTGCCACAACTTTATTGTATTTTTTTATGTATACACTTTATACATTTACAAAGCAGAGGGATAGCTTGATATTCTTCCTTTTAACTCCCACTTTAGTTTGTATAGTGTGGTGAGTCACTTCAGGCGGTCAGGATTACAACACAAAAGTTGAAATGGATGTAAATTTATCGTAATTTCTCGAGCTTGACAATTGCTTTAATCATAGAGTGAAATGTTATATTTTTCATGTTTTACGTCTTTGTAGATGTAGAAATTTCAGGTTCATAAACTTGTTCTTCTTTTCACTAAAACAAAGGGGAATTTTTTTGAGTTATCATTATTCATACAGGTCATACAGCTATTATTTCACTGGTCTGGCCCACTTGAGATCAAATTGGGCTGTATGTTACCCCTGAATTCAAATGAGTTTGACACCCCTGATGTAATGTAATGTTACTAATGTTAACTTTAAGTTTTGGACATGGACAAAACAAATTAAGTACAAATAATAAGCTAGTGTATTATTTTTTAAAAAAGGTGTTACTGTTACTCTTCTACAGAGTGCTATTAAGCAGAACTGATTTTCGTAACCTTTTATTAAAAAAATAATACTTTGCCACCAAAATTACCTAAGGCTATCTCTCACTAACTAGATTTAGAGTGGAGTCAGTGAGTTTATTTACGTTTTCTACACTATTTACTGCCATAAATTAAATATTTTATGGTATAATTTTTCACAGATCTCACAAATCATATTCCAGTAGTACTATGTGATCAGACATGCTAGTGCATTGTAGCCTATATTTTGTACAGAGCAAGGCACTGACACACTTTTAGGGTTGAGGGTTACATTTTTATTACGTGACTAATGGTTCTCGATTTTGCAAGGTGGGGTTGCAGGTTCTATTCCCTCTTTGGAGATCAATAAAGGAAACAAGGCACTTACTAACAATATTAAGGTTTAGGGTTCAGTTCCTGATTTAACGCACAGGACACTATAGAGAGCAGGTTTACAGGTTTGTCCTTGGAGGTCAAAGGGTGGGGCAAATTCCCAAAAGCAAGGCACTACTCCTGAAAAAGGTAATGGGTACTCCTCCTACTGTATCCACCCATTAAACTGGGGTGTTCAGGGTAAAATTCATGCAGAAAATATAAATAAAATCTGGGATAGGCTACAGATAATGAGAAGACTTCTGGTGAATATCAGGCCAGGCTTTTTTCTGTGTTAAAGGCAGCAGTCAGACATTACAGCCCAGAATGAAACTGACAGCCTCTTCACACTCAGCACATTTCTCTCCGGGAAAAAAACGACTTAAACCACATATAAATCCTGCAAATTCCCCGTGAAACCGACAGAAAAACGTGCAGCCGTGATATGGACTGAAATATAATTTCTGTTTTCTGGTTAACTGGCAAGAGGAGCGACAAATTTAGGGAGGGGTCCGGCTCTTTGATGTCTACAATAACCTCCAGGAGAAGCCGGCCGGCGAATTGTACCGGCTGAAATTAGCCGGCAAAATGTCTCATTTGAGCCGGAAAAAACGCATTAACAGATCTCTTCGACACATTTACATGGTTCACGTACAGAGTAAACCTGGTTAGAGGAAACAACATAAGATGTTTTGTGTGTTTTTTCTCGGTTTACCTCTGTTTGGATGTGTGCGTCCCTCTCCTCCTCGCATCCCTCCATCTGCGCGGATGATGAGCAGGGCAGCATTTTCAGGAAAAGAGTGATAAAATATCCCCACTTCTGTCTTTTTATCACCAGAAATTTTGATTTAAAGCTACACGGAGCAGTATTCTAGGAGCACATGTCTGAATCCGAGCCCATTTTGCCCCCCTTTGAAACACATGGGATGGAGAGCAGCTCGGTGCACTGCTGCTGCTGCTGCCGGCGGACAGGATCCTCCTCCTCCTCCTCCTCCTCCTTTCACTGACAGCATCATCTGGCACCCCTGAACCCCTCCTCCCGCCTCTTCCTCATCTTCCTCCCTTCTCAGTACTGGCGGCCAAACCAACGGCGCATGTGTGGCTATGGAGCAGCAAAAAATAGTCCTCCAGGTTGAATTTTGAATTGTGCTCCCCCCTGTTGTTAGAATAAATGCAAGTAGTCACATTTTTCCACTTGAAAGTTGCACTACGTTCGTTAGGATGCGTTCAGGTGCTGATGGAAGAGTACATCAAAAAATAAAAATAAAAACTCATGCATTTGTTTTTCCCTTAACAAGTCAGGGTTATCTCCTTTTTTGTTTGTTATACGTAAGAGATCCTAATTATTTATATCTTACTGTATAATAGCTTGATTACAATTAACTATCATCCTTTTTTATGGGTAGGGTAATTATTAAGGGTACAGACATACATAATAAGGACAACCTTTTTTTTTTTTTTACCAGGTTTAACCTTCAGGGTCATGCATTTCAATGAAACTGTTTAGTCGCTTCTTCCAGAGAAATCAGAAAAGGTCAGCATTTGACACTGAGCTTTGTGGACACATTTCTACGTTTGTTTATGTGGCGGGAAGAAAAGTGTTACACAGTGACATCTACAGGCGCTACTGTGCAGCTACATATTTTACAGCCTTTTCAACAGTGTGTCTTCATAACTGCAATAAAAAGAGTAGGCTACTTATTATTAGGATATCACATTCAGTAAATACATAGCCTAAATACTGTGTCTGATTATACTCAATGTGACTCCCAGGCTGGGAATCAAATTTACTTCTTTAATACTTTACTTTAATACTTAACAGTGGTTTGATTTGGTCCAGCAGTGGCTCAGTGGGTTGGGACTTCTTGTGAGAACTGCAGGGTTGTCGGTTCATAGACTCTGTGAGATAGTTTTTTCACAGCAACAATAAAAGGTGTAAAATAGTAGCCTAAAGAATACAAAAGACTGTAGAAAAGCAGTCTTGTGTGTCCTACAAGCTCAGGTCCTCTAGCCTGAGGGTTCTGCGCAGGATCTTAGCTGTTCTTAGGATTGCGCTCTTTTGGACCGAGGTCTCAGATGGTGCTCCTGGTATCTGTTGGAGCCATCCACCCAGCTTGGGGGTTACTGCCCCTAGTGCCCCGATCACCACTGGCACCACTGACACCTTCGCCCCCCACATCTTCACTAACTCCTCTCTGAGACCTTGGTATTTCTCCAGTTTCTCATGTTCCTTCTTCTTGATGTTGCTGTCACTGGGATCTCTACATCTACCACTGCCACAGTCCTCTGCTGTTTGTCCACCACCACTATGTCCGGTTGATTGGCCATTATCATCTTGTCTGTCTGGATCTGAAAGTCCCACAGGATCTTACCACGGTCGCTCTCCATCACCTTTGGGGGCATCTCCCATCTTGACCCTGGGACCTTCACTCCATACTCAGCACAGATGTCCCTGGACACAATGCCTGCTACCTGGTTGTGTCCCTCCAGGTATGTTCTGCCAGCATCTTGCAGCCCGCTGTGATGTGCTGCACTGTCTCAGGGGCTTCTTTGCACAGTCTGCACCTGGGGTCCTGTCTGGTGTGGTAGGCCCTGGCCGCTATGGATCATGTGTTTAGGGCCTGTTCTTGTGCAGCCGTGATCAGAGCCTCTGTGCTGTCTTTCAGTCCAGCCTTTTCCAGCCACTGCTATGCTCCCTCGATGTCAGTCGCTTCTTCAGTCTGTCAGTGGTACATGCCATGCAGGGGTTTGTCCTTCCATGATGGCTCTTCAGGTTCCTCCTCCTCCCTATCGGGTTTCTGTTGCCTGAGGCATTCACTGAGCAGTTCGTCGTTAGGGGAAGGGAATAGGTGTTAATGGCCTGGATCTTATTTTTCCCATTCAGCTGACTTGTCAGGACTTGCCTCACCCTCTGCAGGTACTTGGCTGTGGCTGACCTCCGAGCTGCTTCCTCATGGTTGCCATTTGTCTGTGGAATCCTCAGGTATTTGTAGCTGTCTTGTACATCTGCAATGTTGCCTTCAGGTAGTTCAGGTAGTATA
>OOFC01050122.1:17635-35640 GCA_900323345.1 Pseudochromis fuscus | reverse complement strand
CGTGCATGTATAGATAAATGCATTCATACATTGTGAGGTGGAGCTTTAATTGTACCCATTTTACACACACAGAGACACACACACAACACAGATATTTGGAGAACATACAACCTTTTCCAGTGTGTATTCATACATTTCTCTGCATGCACAGTATATATGCATTACTGAAACAAAAATGTGTCCCAGGAGATCCCAGTGGAGGATGTAACTCCCTGATGGTGCATGCAGAGGCAGAGTACCTGTTGAGCTGTGATGCCGTTGGCAATGGCCTGTTGCACTGATTCCCTTGTAAGCTGAGCCACCACCACATTGGGGAAGCGATACAGCATTTCACTGAAGAGAGCCACCAGAGCAATCTGAAGCTCTGAATCTGAGAGGAGCACACAAACAAGTCAGCACAGCTTCTGGAGGCTAACAGGAAATGTGCTACAACAAACACTGGATAAGTTACAGCACATGTCAGATGCTGGTGTATGTCTGAACTGAGAATAAGCAGTTTACTAACATGCTGAACATTTTAAAGTCTTAGTGCTGACTGTAGCTGCAGAGTCTGGAGTGATCCAGAGAAATAAAGGAAGTCAGTGTGTCGATTATTCACTTGCATCATGTTTGGTTGAAAAGCATCACAACAGAGTGCAGACAACTGCTCGTAGCTTTTAAAGTAGGAACAGAAACATGGAGGCGTGAAAACCTTGCAGACGTACTCGTGTAGGCGTAGATACGATAATTGGTTTCCACGACAATGAACCCAGCGTCTCCAGTACCGGGAGTGGAAGCCAGGTTAGAGGAGGAGGACGAGGAGCTGGTGGTTACTCCTGCAGCCAGAGTGATGGCCAGTCTGGTGGGGTAGTACCTCCTCGACTTCCTCTGAAGACACAAGACAGAAGAACACAGTGGTGAATGGAGACTGCACTTTGTCGTCTCATTGTCCAGCAGATCCAGCAGATTTTTTTTAAGCAACCATCATCTCCACTCAGAAGATACTTCTGCAGAAAGACAATCATGCAGTTGTTATGTAACAACTCAAGGAGCTGTTTCTTATTTTTTTAGAGCATTGATCTATTACATTCAATTAGGGCTTGAATTTCAAGTGTGTATTAAGCTGCTGTGTTTTCAACCATTCCCCACTGACTCCCTAAAAGTTGCCAACTTGTGGGAAAACTTTTACTTTTGTGATTACTACACGTTCCAACATAAAGTAATCCAGCTTATATATATTTCAAGCAGATCTTAAATGAAACGACTCAACTAGTGAAAACAGTTTCATGTCTCCTGAGGCTGTGGTCAAGACTTCAGAAGTCAACCTGTTGATACCATGTTATCAGGGTGATACCAGCACTCCCCATTAAACCACTATGGTTTTGTTACATTACGTACACCTCAGTCATTTCTAATAATATCAAAATTGGTTTGGATTTATATCGTGCTATTTTCTAGTAGACTAAACTCAAAGCACTTTCAGAGCCCATTACTCATTCAGCCCCAGTCATACCTGTGGTTGTAGCTAAGTTGCCCTGGGGCAGACTGATGGAGGAGTGGCTGTGACCACCACCAAACCATTCATTCAAAATTCATGCAGGACAAGGTGAGTAAAGTGTCTGCCCAAGGACACACCAACAATGGCTGCTCTACCACTGAGCTCATCTACTGCTGCTCTGCATCAATACAACTATACCTGTTCAGTGTTTATCAATCTGTAAGGCTGGATGGATGTCAGTTGCATGTAGAGTTTAGTTGTTACTGCAGTGCAGCTTTACTGTGAAGGTCATTCAGGTCTGACATGTGAGAGCAGGTGTATCAGAAAGTGGTGCTGACAGTATTTGAAGTGCGAGTCCCTCCTCTTCCCAGTGGCTCACCTTCCTCTGGAAGACCAAGCCGAACTCCCTCAGGTGCTGCAGGAAAGTGAGCAATGACTCGCTCATGCCCTCCACTGAGTAATCCTGAGGCACACAGCAGCCCATGATCAACAACAACAAACTCAACAGGAAGGTTTAAACACTCACATGTGCGCTCACACAGTGATGAGGATCAAAGAGGAGCTAACTGCTGTGCACTCACTCTGCCCAGGGTAGAGAAACTGAGCTGGAACAAGAAGGACAAGATCTCCACCAGGTCCATGCCCCTGGACTGAAAGACACAAAGGATAAAACATATGGAAGCAGATTTCCTCAAATAAAAAAAAAAAGGCATTCAAAAAACAGTTAGCATCAAAACAAGTCATGGAGGTGGTCAAAAGGTTCAGCTGTGACCTGACACCAGGTGTTCAAGGCTTTAAAGCAGGGGTGTCAAACTGGTGCCATGGAGGCCCAGACCCTGCAGGTTTTCTTTCCAGCCGGTCACTAAAGCAGGTGATTATAATCATCACCACCTCCTTCAGTTTGAGGGAAGCAGCTCATCAGTGAGATCAGCTTCTGGAGAGATGGTTGGAAAGAAAACCTGCAAGGTCTCGGCCTCCATGGTACGAGTTTGACACCCCTGATATGAAGGGTTATTCAGCTGACACAGGGTGAATGTACCAGGTCTCATCCCCAACCCCAGATCCACTCTTGTCCAAGGCATCGGCGACTATATCCAACCATTTTTGCAAATTTGCTAAACTGAAAATAAAATGGTTCTGCTAATTTACAGCAGCCAGGTGCAGAGGTGGCAGGTAAAGTGGCTTAATGCACAACCAAGTACAACACCATGATTTCCCTCTGCGTACACCATCATCCACCTTTGTGCTTCTCTGTGACAGCACTGGTTTGTCACTACGTCTGGAAACACTCACTCAGAAGACGCTTCGTGCAGCACTGACGTATAATAAACCCTTTGTGGTCCATACAACTTCTGAATCATCTTCTCTCCTCGAAGAGCAGCAGCGAGGTCGTTGGTTTGTTGGATCTTCCAACTAAAACTGTCAATGGACTGACGTGATCAGAGAGCTGAGATTCCTCCAACTGGCTCCAGACACAGAGGAAAACAGTGGAGGAGATGGTGGTGATTAGTAATGAAAAGAGCCCGATGAAAAGAAGCGAGGAAGATCCTTCCCACCTCTCCACGCGAAGGTTAACCATAGCAGCTACGGAAATACTCAACATCCGTCGAATTATGCCATGTCTGGCTTTCTGTCTTCTTCTTACGTATTCCTCCCACTTCTGCAGTTGATGCTGGTTAATTGTGTGGAGGTTTACATGAAGAGAACATAATGCAACAAGGACGTTTTTTCATTCCTTCCCATCGAGTAGACGAGTGTGAGTCACGTCTCCTCGGTGTTGCCCTATGACTGAACCGCTGTGGTCGTAGCATCTGAGTCTCTTTCTGCTTCCTCCCCCTGGGACAAGGCTATCCTGCTTCTGTCTGAACGTCCCGTTATTCAGTTCGTTCTCTCCACGTTCCCTCGTTCATCGTGTTCTCCTCATTTATGTCTTCATCCAGTGTCACAGAGGCCAGGCTCTGAATAAGAATTCATATAATCCTCCCTCAAATATAGGATGTACATCTATTTACATTTCACACTGACTGCAGCAGTGACCTCCAATGAATGGAGTCAGGCTCCTATTAGGTAAACGTTGCATTAAATTGTCACCTAACTGTGGAGAAGTCATTACAGTTTCCACCCAAACATGATGTTAGATGTCGGGATTACTTTTTTCTTTTGTACAGGCAGCAGAGGTTTTAGTCCAACTCTGCTGTTACAGGCAATTATTTTTACACTCATTTGACAAATCTGTTGTGACTTAAATATCTCAGCTTTCGTTAGATACTTGAGTCGTCGATGCATTACTGCCCTCAGCAAGACTTTTATTTTACACTATGAACAAAACTAACGAGCATTTAAGAGGAAGGTCAATACATACTGCGGCGCTACCGGCTCAAACCGGACAACTTAAATCCGCACTAATCAAAGTTTTATGTAACCAAAGGATCAGTTGAAAATAAATAAATACGTGATGCTATCAAATGCCAGCAATCAGACAAACAAAGAACCCGATTTCTTTCAGTAACTGTTGAAGACCAAAACTAAGCTAACAAGCTATTGCTAAACAGCTCTGTGGTGCAGGGGGAGGGGTTGTATACAAATGGTAAGGTTGTTGGTTAAATCCCCATGTTGTCCTGTCTATGTGTTGAAGTGCTCATGAACAAGTCACTGAACGCTAAGCTCCTCTAGCTAGCTAGCACTTGCATGGTGTGTGAATGGATAAAAAACTAGTAACGTGCTTTGCAGACATATGAAGGTCATTGGAAGTATATAGTCCATTCACCATACAGCAGTGGTCCCCAAACACCGGGCCGTGAGACATCTGTAACCGGGCCGCACAGAAAGAATCAATGATTTATATAAATTCTGTTGTATTGATCGTTATAGTCTGAAAGACGTTTTATTTTGAAAAACGACCGGATTCTCTCTGACTTAACTTTCGTCTGTGTCTTTTTACACGTCAATATGCTTGTCTCGGTCATGTGATCAGATACGTTAGCCAAACAAATAAGTCTGCGAACTAGCGAAAATGAGTAAAAGAAACCAAACGTCTTTTAAAAACTTCCTCGCAACGGGGAAACTTTTTTTTTTTAAATTCTGTTCCTGTTATTTTATTTTTGTTGTATTTATCTGCCGCACCTTGAAGGCTGGTCTGTGAAAATAATGCCGACATCAAACCGGTCCATGGTGCAAAAAAAGGTTGGGGACCACTGATTTACAGTCTAACTGGGTTCACACCATTTAACCCTGTCAACCTTGGGCATCCCAGAACTGGGACCAGTGGCCTGCTACACTATGATTAAATCAGATGTTGCATTGTTGTGCTTCATTTCTGTTCACTTTATGTTGCCTTTAGTTAATTGATGCATTGTTCATGGTGTAATTTACATAACTATTAAGATTAAAGGTTTAAAAAGAAAGAAGAAGTTGATTTTGGCTTCGCAGTCCAAGGTTGTTGGTTTTGGCCTCACAGCTGTGGAGCTGTTACTGACTGAATTGAGGGATGTTTTTTTTTTTTCAGGTTGAAGTATCAAAAACAGCCTCGGGCTAAGGGGTTAACATAGATTTAAAGGTGCAGTAATGGATGTTGTGGCCTCCTGGGGTGAGAGGAACTCCACATCAAGCTGAAATTTGACACGTGCCCTTTAACTTGTTATGCTGCCAAACATTCATCTGCCTATTTTCACATCAGGTGGATGTATTTCAAGAGCTGTTTCTTTTCATTTGAAGTGTACAGAAATAAAATAAACAAGTGTTTAAGTTTTATTTTCTTCTTTAGTTTCTGGCTAACATGGTTCTAACAGACTTCCTGTTATCACGTGGATGAAGGAAGTGACACTGAAGCAAAACTGTAACACAAAACCAAAACAATCGACTTAAAGAAGCTAAAACATCTGTGTGGTCTCACTACTGCAGCGTCGTGTTAGAGTCCTCTGTGATGTAAATTCACAAAATCAGTTTTATTTTACCGTATTTTCTGGACTATAAGCCGCTACTTTTTTCCGACGCTTTGAACTTAAACACCGGTGTTTCTCATGTATTGGCGACACGAAACT
This sequence comes from Pseudochromis fuscus, assembly GCA_900323345.1. NCBI lineage: Eukaryota > Metazoa > Chordata > Actinopteri > Pseudochromidae > Pseudochromis > Pseudochromis fuscus. The sequence continues at coordinate 30,123 of OOFC01050122.1, read as the reverse complement.
CGTTGGCTTTTTACAAGCTAGCAAGCTCCATGCCGCCGATACATTTAGCGTCGTCACATCAGACCCGGTCAGAGTGGATCACATGAAACTGTTTGAATAAATTCAATAGCAGCTTATAGACAGGTGTGCTCAATAGTCCAGAAAATACGGTAATCCTTTGACACTTAAAAGGAACCCCGACTGTAATTACATGTTTGCTCTATATGATTCACTTTGCTGCCAGTAACATAAACATAATTTCCAGTTTTTTTAATTTTATATTATTGTAGAAACATTTTTTGCACGGAGGTCGCCATGTTTGTTTACGTCGCAATGCATTCTGGGTATGACGTCAAATGGTGGGTGGTACTCAACTGACCGGTGTTTTGAGGTGTAGCAGCTAACTGTTAGCAGCGATGAACTCGGTTCAAAATTTGGATGCGCTGTGATACAGGGGAGATCTGTGAATAAAGCAGAGAACACGTTTCCTTAAATTCTTTATTCTTTGAAAGTTTATGGTAAATACAAAAATACCGTGAGATGATATGAAACACATAAGTACAGACGCTCTGTCTGTCAGTCACCATCGCAGAGCAGCAGCCACAGAGACACCATCGACAATGACCAACTCTCGCTTCCTCGTGTTCAATTTCCTCCATTTTCACTGAGGGATTCATCTTCACCTCCCTCATGTCTTTGGTCCCGCTGCGACTCAAATTGAAAGGTTGAACCGAGTTCATCGCTGCTAACAGTTAGCCGCTACAGCTCAAAACACCGGTCAGCCGAGGACCACCCACCATTTGACGTCATACCCAGAATGCAATGCGACGTAAACAAACATGGCGACCTCCGTGCAAAAAATGTTTCTACAAAAACATAAAAACTGGAAATTATTTTTGACAATTAGATCCTATTCTTATGTTACTGGTAGCAAAGTGAATCATATAGAGCAAACATGTAATTACAATCGGGGTTCCCTTTAAGTCTTATCTTTATTATGCTTGTAATGACCCATTATACATTGATCAGGAGCAAACAGTTTAAAAAATAACTCAACAAATGCAGAATAACTCAGCAGCAAAAGCCACCTCCCCTCAGAGGGTGAACAAGCATTGTGCTTCGTGTCTTCTCCCATATTTACTGTGCATAAAACTGACAACAAGAGGAATAATAATGTCAAAAGACAGACATGTGACGATCACAGTGACATCACACGTTAGCATTAGCACGCTAGCAGCCTCAGAGGCAGACAGCAGTGAGGAGAAAGGGCAGGAAGAGGTGGCGGTGGTTTAAGTAAGCGAGTGTGACAAGTGAAATTAGGACATGAAGTTTGCAGTCTGCTTCAAAGCACAAGGTGAATAAAGTCCAGGCCGGCTGGAAAAGTAAGCAAAAAGGTAGAAAGGAGGAGGAGGAGGAGGGGGGCTGTGAGAGACTTTGTCCTTCACCTCCTTGACAGGGCGAGTCTCCACCGCCAGAGGCCATCGCTCCTCTCGCCTTTGATCTTCTCTCTCTTCAGCCTTGCCGCTCAGTGACAGTGATAATGATGTTCAGTGAAAATGTGTTTTTTCTTCTTTCTTTCTTTCTTTCCCCCAAATACCTTTTCTTTCATGTGTTCAGCCCAAAGTGCAACACACACAGACAGCGGTGCAGCATGAGCCGGATCACGTGCCCCCTGCTGTAACCGTGTGCGAGGCCACGTGTCCTCTGCGGGTCACCATTATTTTTACTGTCATCCAGGGATTGTTGAAAAGACCAGCACCGCCACTTTTGTATGCCTCTTTCTACCCGGCCAATTGAATTTGTTTGTTGCCTCAGTGAATGGGCCAACAATCCTTTAGTCAGGTATGAGTGATGACGGTCTGTGTGCGCTCCCTCGGCCGCGGTGATGTGTCGAGCTGGGACAGGCCCGGGGTAAGGTAGCACTTAACGTCACAGTGGAAATGGAAATGTCAGCCTCCCTTATGAAACGGCTTGTTATTCAGCGCACGGCAGCTCGAGACGTTTACACTGCAGCGGAGCTAAACCTTTAATGGGGTTGTAGTATGTGCGAGGCGAGGGAGTGGTAATTAGCATTACACTTATCTAACCTACTGCGTATGAAGATATGAGAACAAATTAAAGCTTTCCCAAAATATGGTATATGGTTGTTAGAATTCTTGTTCTTATCTTTTTGATCATCATCAAGTCGCCTTTTAATTTAAGGAAGAAACTAATTAGTTTAACCAGATTCCACTGGAAGTTTCCTCAGGACAGGAAACAGCCTGTGATGACAGGAAAATCTCTCTTTTCCTGACTTTTTTTTCCCTAAATGAGAAATGTTTCAGCAAAGACATGACAACAGGAAACCAACAAGGGGCAGCAGAATACCACCAGTGTAAGAAGGAAGTGGTAGGTACAAACCAGTGGATACAGAAAAGGACGAAGCAGCCGGGTCTCAGCCAGTGTGGGAAACGTGATATTAACGATAAATGCTGGCTCCAAAAAACTGACGTTAATTTAAAAATGGTCGTCAATCAAGCAAAGCAAATGCTGCAGTAATAGAGAAATGCAAATAAAAGTGCAGTACTACCGATGGCCACTAGATCCTGGCTCCTAAAAAACTCTTGACCTCATTGAATTAAATCTTGAAATCCTCAGTGAATAAATAGTTTTCCACAAGTCTTTCTGATGCATTAGTTAAAGCCAACTCTTCCCCTCAGTGATCTGAACATCAGTTATCATTAAGGAGATGTTAGGCTGAGGGAAGGGGAGGAGTTAGGGGTGTGGTTAAGGTGATTGACGGGTCTATACTTCAATGAGATCAGCCCTGAACTCCAGCATCATACACATTGGACAGTGTTCTCAGGTTCAAGGGACAGATCCGTCTCCTCACTCCTCCCCTCATGTCCAAATATGGTCACATCTGGCTCCAAACAACCAACATGGCCACATTCAAACTTCTTGCAGTCCACGAACCATTCTAGTCTGTGGTAGAAACTGAAAACAACTTTGTGAAATGTTTCAGATCTTCAAGTGAAATTTGGATTTTGAGACATCATAATGGATTTAGCTGACGATGGACACACAGATGCAGAAGGATGATGTCACTAATCTGAGAGAGATCAAATTACAGATTACAGCTTGGCAGAGGTTTGTGCTCTGAGTCTGTTCTGTAAATTAAATGCAGTGTGCCGCCATTTTTTAGAAGGTTCCAGGTCGAGGATCGTTCAGTGAAAAGGTTTCCCAGTTCCACCAAGATTGAAATCGCTGCAGACAAGACGTTTTAGAAAAGGTTCAGTGACTTCAGTATTTACTGACTCTGGTCTGGAAGTTAATCCCACCACCCTGAGGGTCCCTGTCAGAAATCCAATGTATTTGTAGTCGATGTGGACACAGTGAAAAGCAAAGGGAGAAGCTGGCAGTCACCGAGGAGGAGAAGGAGAACAATGTCATTTAAATGTGTGTAGATTATGGAGCAGACGCTCAGGAAGTGTCTCCGAGGAGACGTTTAGGGAACTGCAGCAGGTCGTTCACATGGAAAATACCACAAGTAGATACAAAGTAACAAAGAGAGAAGAACAATGCAGAGGATCTGGTGGTCGATTCATCTGTTTGGAAAAGTTAGAGGATCAATGCAAACACCACCTACAGGTCTGAGGGGCAGTGATGATGATGATGATGATGACGATGATGATGATAATGAGAGGTTTATTTTGAATATGTACATAAAAAAATACAAACCAAAAGGACTCCAAAGAGAATGACCAATACACAAAAAGTGTGAACTTATAAAGTCGCACTCCTCCATTCATCAATAATTTGCTAAATTCATTTGAAGTACTTAAATTTATTGTAACCATGTTAAGAATTTTGTACCAATAATAATAAATTTACATTTACATTTTATATACACACATCAATACACTGGGGGCATGTATTGTATCTAAATTTATTTAATTCCAACTGTGTTTGAAGTGCACATTAGAGGCTCCTGTACTTTACTCACGTACTTTTATTTCATGACATGTATTGTTACACACAATACATATGAAAAACAAATGTGACATTTGGTTATAAATTAAACTATGAAACAGTTTGTAGATCTCCAGCTGGAAGAATTAATCCATTAATCAGTTAGTCAATTTACAAATCTAAAAAAAAAGACAATGATTGATTGATCCCACCCCCAGTGCCCTGACTGATTATCAAAACCTGCAAAATAATCTTCAGATGTTTTCATAATCACGATAATCTCTAGTTGCAGTTAGATACAAATTAGATTTCAATGAGCTCCAACTACAACAAGAATCCTGTCTTTATCTGAATGAACCATTATTAATAAAATTATAATATCATATTTAAAACAAATCAGTTGCAGGAGAGTTTGCAGGATGCAGGATTTTATTTGTAACAGAGAACTTTAACATGAATGTTTTTTCTTAATCTGAACACTGACGAGGAATTAAACTGCAACACTGACACATGACAAACTGTACAAGTACAACATCCTCATAATCCATAGTCTGCAGTGCTGGTGTTGTCATGGGCCCTGCTGGTTTCTACAGGTTTATAGTTCTGTACAGTAAACCCTGTTAACACTATTTATTAACACTACAACACTTACTTATTTTGATTTGAAATAGAGCATGCAACATTTGTCATTCATGTACATGTGCAGTGTGTTTGTTCATTAAAAGTTGAATATCACATGCATTAACCTTTTAAACCCCAAGGGACCCCAATTGGGAGACCCTGAGACTTGTCTCTTGTATTTTCCTATAATTGAAATTTCAAAATAAGAGCTCAGGGCTTCAGGGGTTAAACTTATATAGGGGCTGAATTCTGGGGTATTCCCATAATGACACTGTGTTGGCTGTAAACGTCTCATCTTTCAGAAACTCAAACTGTGACGTAATCACGATCATCCAGGATTAAATTATAGTTTATTTGCACATCACGATTCACGCAGGCAGTGCAGCTCAGTGCTTTACATCAATGAAAACAAGACAATAAAAATATAAAATCCTACTGAATAAAACATGAGGCAATAAAATGCAACACAACACAAAACTCCACAGAAATAAAACAAATGGGTAACACACCAGAAAACTGCATCAAACTGTATAAAAACTGCATAAAGGTGAAATGGAGCCAGTCCATTAAGACATTTTAAAAGTAAAATGAAATTCCTTCAAGACATTAGTAAAGTGTTTCTCTACAGCTGCCTTTTGGATGGTCTGAAGTTTGTTTGAAGATCTGAGAGCAGATGGTTACAATAGTCGAGTCTGCTGGAAATAAAAGCATGAAAAAGTTTTTCTGTGTCGTTCTCGGACAGAAAACGTCGTGTGTGTTATTTCTAGGACGGTAAAATGCGTTTCTAGTGATGTGTCTGATGTGAGAATGAAAGGACCAATCACAATCACAGATATCACAGAGGTGGTTTGCTTCATGCTTTGTGCTCATGGTTTGATTTTGTGCAACAAAAGTTGACTTTCAAAAACAAGTTTGATTTTCTTCATCATTGTGATGAGTGTTTGAGTTTTGTCTTTGTTAAGTTGCAGAAACTTTGGTGACTTTCACATAGCTGGATGATGTAGCTTGAATCAACTAATTTCATTGTGGCTTATGTGCAAAGTCAGTAGATAGTCAGTAGATAAGATTTACATATATAACGGTGTATCATCGCCATGGAAACAAAACTCACATTTGTTCTTTCTGATGAATGCTGGTTGTAACTATTAAAAAAAAGGTAATAACAGAGTCAGTCAGTCATCATCTATACCTGCTTCTCCACACTTGGGTCGCAGGGGTCTGCTGGAGCCTATCCCAGCTGTCATCGAGCAGGAGGCGGGGTCACCCTGGACAGGTTGCCAGCCTATCACAGGGCTAACACAAAGACAAACAACCACACTCACACTCACACCTGGTCAATTTAGTTTGATCAGTTCACCTAACAAGCATGTCTTTGGATTGTGGGAGGAAACCGGAGTACCCGGAGAAACCCAGGCATGCACAGGGAGATCATGCAAACTCCACACAGAAAGACCCGAGCTGAACCCTGAACCCCTTGTTGTGAGGTGCAGGTGCTAACCACCATGCCGCCCCAGTCCATACGGGATTATTTCATATTAAAACTAATTTTCTATTTTTTGTATTTTTTATCATTCTTATTTTTATTTCCTGCTTAATTCTTGTTTTTCTCTTGTCTGTTTTCTGCACAGACAGAAACATAATTTTCCCTCAGGGATCAGTAAAGTTTTCTGATGCTGAAACCTCCCCACACTCCCAGACTGCAGGTTTTCACTCATAAAGAAAACATGGAGGCCTGTATGTACCAGTGCAAACCTCTGTATACACCTTTGTGTCTTTCAATAGAGATGATTCGTTCATTTATTTCTTCGCTCGCAGCCTTGGGAGTGAGAAGTGAATGTGGCTGGAGGAGGGTCCATCATACAGCAAACCAAGGGCAACACGTGTCTTTTCTCCACATCATCCACTCCTGTGACCTTGCTGTGGCAACAGACAAAAATACAACATTGGCTTGTTCCTCCATGCATCAACTCACGCTCCCAAAGACAGCGCACGCCGCCACCTTCATATGAGTAACAGATCGAACGTAACAGATATTTTATGGAGCAGCTACGATCCGCTTCCCAGATTTCAAAAGCCTGTTGAAATGTGAGAGCGGCTCGCTGTTGGTCTCCCTCTTTCTGTGTATCTATCGTGTTTTGCTATTTATCGCTCCTTGTAAAGTGGCGTGGCGGTAACACAAGCTCGAGCAGTTCTACCTGCGCGGCCGTCAGAGGATGATAGACTGTAGTAATACAAGCCGGCGACTGCCTCCTTGTTGTTCCTTTTAAAGCTTTTATCTCAAATTTGGCCTGAGTGCGCGCTCAATAATCAAGCAGACCGTGAAAGCACGTTTTGTCCTCGCCGGACGCATGACTGATACCTGGTTACTGTGCAGCAGTAAATTTATGAGCCTGCAGGGAATGTGCGCAAGAGATACCGTCAAATTAAATGAAGGTTTTTGTTGGTGGGTGCAGTTTGATTTCACCTTTTTTTGTGCAAATTCTCCCTCTCGCTTCGAAAGATTTAAAAAATCGTCCTTGCCTTGAATTTGACTTTTTTCAGCTTGTATGTCTTAAGGGCTGCAGGAGGAAAGGTCGAGGCTGCTGTATGTGTGTGTGTGTGTGTGTTTGTGTGTGTGTGTGTGTGTGTGTGTGTGTGTGTGTGTGTGTGTGTGTGTGTTGGGGTGGGGGGCAGTCAGATAAATGGATGGTCTTTCTGGCGGCCGGCCTGGGCATGGAAAGGCTGAGGCTATGGATGACATTTTGAGCTCTGATTGCCTGGCAGGTCGTCTGACACTTGGATGGGCTGCAGTCCCACAGGGAATGTGACAAAGATGGAGTGGAGCTTACTCTCTCACACACACACACACACACACACACCTCAGGTACTACCACCTGGATGTGTGACAGAATGTGTGCATGTGTGTGTTTGTGCACTAGGTGACCTAGCTGCTGCATCCATGACCAATCTTGGGTGTGATTGAGGGGAGATCCAGCCACTGAGCATGTCTAGGCTGCTTTATCCCTGCTGCCTTACCACCTGCCTAACCTCGTGAACCTAAAATCTCGCCACAGCCCACAGGGAATTGCAACTCTTGGCCACACGAATCTAAGTAATACAATATACTGCAGCTCAGGGGTCAAAACGCTCCTGAAATCAGCAGCTGTGGAAGAAACTCTCCCCACAAACAGAATGTCATATGTTTTTTGAGCGAAGTGCAAGAGAACATTGCATTTTCAGCTAATGCTTTTACTTTGAAAGAAACTTTTAAGATGAAATGCATAAACAAAGCTCGAGTAAACAACTCCAGCGAGGCGTCTGTGGTGGTTTTTGTGAGCTGTGAAAATTCCAATGCCAGCCAAGGCTAAGAGGCTGATTTGGATTTGATGACTTTCATTGACTTTCCATCACTTTGTTTCCCTCCATCATTGCTGGTAAATTGGCCCTGTGTCTGGTGGAGCACTAATGGAGAGCCTGCAAAATTTGCACTTGGTTATAAAAAACAGTGTGTCAGTCAAAACATGAAAAAGGCAGCTTGATGTAATTTGCTTGGTGACCTTAGCGAGCTGCAGGCTGCCAGCTGACCTGATCTCTGCCCAAACGGCAGCAACACTTTTCACACTTGAGTTTGGAAATGATTTTTTCAAATTCTTCTGTATGTTTTTTTTTATCTTTTACTTAATCATATTTTCAGATAAGAAAACCATCAAAATAATAAAATATCAAACATTTATTCTGACATTTGACTTTTTTCTAACCTTTGTTCTTTTGAAAATACTTTTTTGAGCTTTTTAAAACTTCCTTTAATTTCCATGCTTTTTAAAACGATCCCTAACTTAATTCAAAGTTTTGTGTTTGTTAAAATGTTCAGCTTTTTTTTAAACATACTTTTTAAATTGTCATCAAATCATTTTTAGCATTGATCCTGCATCTCTAGTTACTTACAGTTGGTGAATTTATTTTGAAAGAGCGTGTTCAGTTCTCATGGTGATGATCCAGGTAGTAAATGATTCACTTCTTTCACACACTTCAAACTAACATGTTTAACAGGAAATACACACAGCTGACAGAACAACTGTGTGTGTGTGTGTGTGTGTGTGTTGGTGTGTTTCCAGGTGTGGTGTGTCCAGTCCTCTGTGTGTCATCACGCTGCATCCTGCTTGTGGTTGGTTTAGATGTTTTGGGTTGTCATGTGATCAAATTACCTGCAGCTACAGTGCAGACGCAGTATATTTATATTAAACTCAGCTTGTCTGAAGTATGAATGCAGCTTCAGATGCTAGTAAAACACTTCTTGAAATTAGTAACCTACTTAAAAAATAACCAAGTTGTTTTTTTTAAACAGCTGATCTCTGTTGTTCTTCTGAAATGTTTCTGGACTCAGTTTGTTTGTTTGTGAGTATTTGGAGCAGCAGGACGTGTACGAGCGACTGAGTCAAATACACTGTAGTGAGTGTTTGTGGTGATGAAGGAACATGTCAGTCAGTACAACAGTGTGGTTCACCTCTGTGTTTTAATCATTTTGACTCAGAGGAATAAAATATATCAGGTTTAGGACACACACACACACACACACGCAGCACTTGTTAGTCGGATACAGTCACAGTGAACTTTGATGTTCAGCTAAAACCAATGTAAAAGTCTACTGTGTAATGTACAGACTATATTAAATAAATACTGGTAGAACTTTATACTGAGTGAATATTTTAGTGTTTCATTACAGCACCTCTGTGTTGTTTTTTAAATAAAGATTAATGGTGTTATATACAGTGGTCAGTTGGGATTGGAAGATCAGGAAGTGACAATGTAGCATTTACACCTTACCTTGTGTACCTAATCTGAGACTTTTCATTTTTTGTTACCACTTGAAAAACACATCCTCCATCTCACTGTGTGACGGCTCCACAGCTGTGAGGCCAAAGTGAAAAACACTGGACTCTATGGATCAGAAACACTTGGCAGAAATTTGAAATCCAATAAGTCTTCTTGTGCCCGTCACCAGGACCGAGCCAGGTCTGAAAACCTCAATAAAAATTGACGTTTTTATTTCAGCCTAATCAAAACTAAATTAGAGAGTAAATAACAGGCTTTTAACAATGAGTCATTGCCTCTGGTATTATATTAAACCTCTTCAACTCAGTCAAGTTTGATCAACCACAGAATAAAATACAACAAATGTTTTAGTCACTTTGTTTTAATAAGAGATCCACCTGGTCCAGGTAGAGTCCTAATGATTAGAAAGGTTTAAAGGGAAGCAACAAAGTCAAGCTGTTCAAACAACTGCAGTTCCTCAAAAATCCACCAGAGGCTGCCTCCACAAGTGAGTCAGTTAATGTGTTAACTGAATTTTTGAATGTATCTAACTTTTGTGTGGTGATGAATTTCCAGCAAAAACAGGATATGTAGGCGGGACGAATCATCTGGAGCAATTTAACTATTGAAACACAATAAAAACCATTGCTAGCTAGCTAACCTAGCTAGCTAAAATTACTAGATTACATTTGATTACCAGTTGCATGGTGCCCACTGGGTAATTTAGGGTTCAGTGTCTTGCCCAAAGACACTTTGACATGTGGACATGAAGAGCCAGGGATCAAACCCTCAACCTCACAGCTGCTGGGTGACCTGCTCTACCATCTACTGAGTTATGTATAATTAACACTTAGATACTGTTTCTGTCAAATTTGACCCACTTTGAGATTTGAGCGCAGTAAAATCCCCTAAATCTCTTTTTTTCACTCTGCAATTTAAAGACTTTTCCTAAAGTGACCTAAAAAAAATACAATAGTAATAGTTTAAAAGATTTTATGTTTGTAATTTCTGTGCACTGAAGAGGAAGACAGGTTACTGATCCACTCTGAAGAGATCTGAAGTTAGTAAACGTTAGTAAGTTTGACACTTATGAGCTGAACCACACTGTGAGGGCATCAAATCTGACCAGTAGGTTTAAGGGGTGGCACCTATCTAAATGACAGTTGATTGCTGTCACAAGGGGGCTGGCTGCCATTGGCTCCACCCCCTTTCATCCATATATGGTCACTTCTGACTCCAAAAGAGAAAAAAAGCTAAATGTCAAACTCCACAGAGTAAAAACTTTTCTGTGTGGATTCTTAAAATCTAATGATAACTGGTTGTTTTAAATATGTTGAGTATATTGAGGGATCTCTGTGTTGTCTGCTGTCATTGCTGTTTTTAAATGAATGAGATCAGTCTGCTTTCATAATGAAACTTTAGTCACTGAGGTAGTTGGGTTTAAATTGCATACGTGAAACAAAAAAACTGCTTATATAACTGTAGCTCCTCGCTTACGTCCTTGGGAGTAACATGCAATTCCCACCTCAGTGCAGCACAGCAACATACTGTGTGTTTTACATCACACTGTTGGAGTCTGGCTGGACTTCACAGCAGACTGCACTGTGCTGAATATATGCAGAAGACGTAGGTTTCCGGTCCGTCATCACTCTCCCAGCCCCTCGGAGAAGGTGTGAGCCGAAACAAAACTGTCTACAAGAGGCGATGTTTTTACACTCGCCTATAAAACCACTCGCGCCGAAGAATGAAACTTTTATTGACCTGCAGGTGTCGGCCTCGCTTTATTTCAAAGGCAGGTTTTTTTTAATGCAGAGCCAGGGAGATATGCAGTGGATTGCATCAGAGGGAGTGGAGATGTGGGTGAAAGCCATCATTAATAATTTACATTTATTCTCATTGACAACTAGGATCAGCTCAGCACCTGGAGCTGCACATCCTGGCACCTCAGTAAAGACTCCAACACAGTTCAGCATCTATCTGCCTCTGTTCCTCCAATCATCTAAACCAGGCTTTCTGGTTCCCCCTGTTTCCATGTCCTATTCTCTTTCAGCGCTCACGTGCTCTTCATCCTCCAGCTCATTAATGTCTAACACGGTTTTTCCCAACTGGCCTTTAAATTAAAGTCGGTGTTATGCTGCTTTTTCCTGCTTGGTGTCAGATCCAGAGTTTTCCTGGTGTTCGCTCTGCTTGCCGTCTGTTTCTTCCTCGTTGAGATGTTTATGGACCCAATTAGTCCCACTTTTTGAGTTTTATGGAGCCACTGGTGTATTTCAGCAGCAGACTGGGTGATCACTAGTGACACTGGAAAATATTCAGAGTCTCACATCGAACAAAACATCCACGTTTTTTTATTTCATGTTGTAGAAATATTCAACTGACTTGAAATGTTAGCACCTCGGGGAGTTTGGGTTCTCACAGGACCCGAGCTCACATGGAGTTTGTTGGAGTGATGCTGTAGCAACAAGTCAGAGCAGCAGATTGATTGACAGGTGGATGGAATCACAGTATTGGGGGAAATTGATGTGGGCAAGATGAAGTCGAGTGATTGACATCGAGCAGGGTCCTTGGATTCAGTGGTCAGACCCGCCTCCTCACTCATACCTTCATATCCAAATATTAGTGATGGGTCCGGCAGCACCGATGCGTCAGTACATGTGTCAAGTTCACAGAGCGAAACCCTGTGTCTGTGTGTGCATGCCGTTAATTAAGTCACGTGACCATACAGCTGTTGCTTCGCCTGTATTGACAAACTGTGTTTATAAGGGAGCACGTCGGTCAGCGAGATTCTTCCCAAACCTAAATATATATATCATATTTTCCGGACTATTGAGACACCTGTCTATAAGCCACTATTGAATTTATCCGAACAGTTTTATGTGATCCACTCTGAGCGGGTCTGATGCGACGAGGCTAAATGTATCGGCGGCACGGAGCTTGCTAGCTTGTAAAAAGCTAACGAGCTTCGTGCCACCAATACATGAGCCACACTGGTGTTTAAGCCGCAGGGTTCAAAGCGTCGGAAAAAAGTTGCGGCTTATAGTCTGGAAAATACGGTAATTCCTAATTGCCTCAAATTGTTGTGCACATGTTCCTGCATCAGTTCTGCTTCACTGGCTAATTCGTTTACAAGGTTTTTTTTTCATTGA
>OOFC01050122.1:6697-17615 GCA_900323345.1 Pseudochromis fuscus | reverse complement strand
GTTTTATGTGATCCACTCTGAGCGGGTCTGATGCGACGAGGCTAAATGTATCGGCGGCACGGAGCTTGCTAGCTTGTAAAAAGCTAACGAGCTTCGTGCCACCGATACATGAGCCACACCGGTGTTTAAGCCGCAGGGTTCAAAGCATCGGAAAAAAGTAGCAGCCTATAGTCCGGAAAATACGGTAAATAAAATCCTCCTTGCCTCAAAGACAAGTACATAAACATCCTCACACAGTCGTGACATTAATATCGTCACATTCAGGTAAATTTGCATAAATAAACAAACACAAGCACGTGGACATCTGTAGCAGTCTGATCCCTCTGGGTGTACAGATGACCTCAGTTTGTCAGCTGAGTCTGTCACCAAGACTGCCTGTAATGATTGTGAAGATCCAACAGGTGTCAGTATTGAGCAACACACCAACATACCGACACGTGTCGATACAGTTTGGGTAATGTGTCGCAGCGCTTCATGAGGCCTCATTTACCCATCACTACCAAATATGGTCACTTCTGGCTCCAGAGAAACAACAAATGCCAAACTCCTGGCTTTGAAAATCCCACCATGCTAGCTTTGTTAATTTTTCATGTACAGTCTATGCTAACTGTATTATGCACAATGTTAACATAAACTCAGGCAGCGTTGAGATTCGTGCTCCTGGACACGGTACAACTTGCAAACACAGCAACGTCCATGCTCTACATGTTGACCAATAGGAGCGCAGCACACTCTTTAGCACACAGGACAGCTGAATAAACAGGATCAGGGAAAGTGTAAGAAATGAAACAGCCATTATACAAAGTGTTCACACATTTCGTCCCTGCCAAGTCATGTCAAGACTTATTAGACACACGTGTTGTGCAGTAACATCTTCAGGTGTCGTAGAAACATCATCTGAAGCAGAGCTGATTGCAGTGTTTTCAGTTTGTATTTCCTGGAAACATCTGTCCTTCACTGCTGCCGTCTTCAGACACTGTAGATGTTTGTTGACGACTGCCGCTCGCAAGCTGAAGGTCACAGTTTCCCTTCATTTTAATTAGCTCGTCCCTGATTACTACAGCCTACCGTATGTCTTTTGTATTCACTTCATCATCAGCATAGAAATGCAAAAGGTTGTGTGAATCTAACAATGGCGCCGGCATAACGAGCATTAATACATATTCATCTCAACTTTGGAAAAATATCCACTTGGTTGTGTGGAAATGTTTGGACTCCTTTCCATGGAGGAGATGTTTGATTGAGGCTGTTTTTAAAGGCAAAGCTAATTACCATAAATAAATGCATTTATGACATTATTTTAGAAAGCATCCTCGCTTTGCTTTTGATGCCTAACACTTTTGCACAGTGTTGCACAAACACAGGCCTCAAGGTTTACATTAATACAGAAATGATTATTGAATTAGTCCAGAGGAAGAAAGAGGACGTGTGTTCAATAGCCGTGCAGCTGTTATTCCACTGCTCTGAAAGGAGATTCGTAGCATTAGGTAGAAATGGGAAAGTAATTAGTCGAGCATATGCACTTGGACCTGGCGGGAGGATGATGAGGTCTTTGTGCTGCTGCCTGCTCACCCATGTGGGTTTTTTGTGTATGTGTGGATGCATGTATATGTGTGTGTGTGTGTGCAGTACAGCCACCCACAACAGGAGAGCCTGATTGACAGCCACACAATCCTGCGAGAAGCAAACACACAGCCCAACAAATGCACAATCAGAACTGTGTGTATCGACGCGGCTCAGCCGGCAGCTTTGCTTTCGCGAGAGACGACTCCCTCTTGGCTCGTCGACCATCAGCAAACAATCAAACTGAAAAACCGACAGAAATATTGATGTTTAACAGCCTTTCTCTGCTGTTTATGCTTCGTTCCATGTTCTGCATTTCCCTCATAAATGATCTAATGAATCCACATCTTCGGAGAGTTCCTCTTTATTGCCTGTAAATCGAGAGAGGGTGAACTGATTATTGTTTCTTCACATCTGAGTCCTGTTGCTGTGAAGCCTCGCAGCCTCCTCATGCATTCAAGGCAGCGAGCATCGCAGCGTGACGCAACGCTGCAGCCCGAGCCGGCAGGGCAAAAGGTGACGGAGCGAACAGACCTGGGTCAAACAGTGCTGGCAAATAATTCTTATTTTGGGATTTGTTTTAACCCCTCTGAACCCTGTGGGATTTTTCTTTGCTCGGTTTTGACTTTTATTTTCAGATCCCCACAGCTTCTGTTAACTCAACATGTCAGATATCACTGTTGGGCAGTTTTTTTGACAATTATGGAGACCACGTCTGAAGTTATCTTGAGTTGTTTTTCCTCGATAAATGATTTGAAAGACTAATTCCTACAATAGCTGCATGAGGTTGAGGTGTGAGTCTGAGAAGAGTGAGAGTCATTTTTATGCAAACAGAGAAATACAAAGCAAACACTGGGTACATACTGTGGTTGGGATTTTTCCAGATTTAGGGGCGTGATTAGTTTAACAGAGTCTCATACACATTGGACAGTGTGTCCTTCATATCCAAATATGGTCATTTCTGGCTCCAAACAACCAACATGGCGACATTCAAATACCAAACTCCTGGACTCCACAAACCAACGGCTGACATCACGTTGGCTCCGATACACAGTCGATAGATTTTTCCCATGAATACATATGTGTGGGTAGAGTCTTGGCAGGACTCTTCAGTCAGATGTTGGAGTCTATGTCACAACTTTCCAGTTGTTTGCACCAACTTTCCAGTCCTGCAAAACTCCTGTAAATTCAGAGGAACAACTAAAATGCTCTGACAACCACAAATTTGTTCTGGAAAATCAATAAAAATACAAAACACACAAACCTCCATCCAGGTATAATCCACTAAATCTAACAGACTGTAGACCACATCTTGATGGATGTCGGTGAAAATCTACAGGCAATGACAGATGAAAACATGACCTGCCTCTGATAAATCACAGTATTTGTTCAGGCAATTTGTCGAACAGTAGTATTGTTATGATGCCCACTGGCCATGGTGTCGTCCTTCATGGAGAAGAACTTCTTGAAGTTTCTAAGATCATCACAAAGTCATTTACTGTTCAAACTGTGAATTTGATTTTCATTTCAAAGTGGCAGCTAGACAGTATCTCTGAATGCTCTCATATTAAGGATCATTATTTTCCGTGTTGCTATGCTGTCATCCATTAAGTGGTGGTGGGACGTCCTCATTGCAAAAACTTCAGCCCCAGAAAATAAAACAGGGAAAATCAAAAAACAAAGAAAATAATTGTTGAGTTTGTGTTGCACAGTTTTTTTTTGTTTGTTCTTTCCCCATTTCTCGAGTGCTGCTCTCAATGTCACCATCACTCACCATGTAGCCCTCATACTGTATATTGTGTGAAGTGGCGAGTGCTGCCGTGGTGTTATTGCACGCCACCGGAGCCTCTCAGGGCTGATTGATGGCTAAGTGCCGCTTATACGTCTCAACTTCCATCTCGGTGGAGGATGGCAGCCCGAACCACGAAGGCTGGCCTGTGAACGTGGATCTGAGGTGTATCAGAGCAGACTGATGGATCCACAAACACATCCCCAGTTTAGACTTGTCCTTAATTGTGTTGTTGCTCCTTGTCCACACTTATGGACATGTGTTTTTTTTTCTTCCCTTTCTTTATCTTTCCCCACATTTTACTCTTACTCTCTAATCCCACCCAGCCTCTTCCACCTAGCCGGCGTCTGATAATGAGGTCATTTATCACCACTACGTAAAGAAGGCCTCTTTTTAATGCATGTGTTTTCACCTCCCTGGAAAAAGACATGTTTTCCAACAAAATTGCTTTTTTGAGTCCTGATAGCGTTAATCCCCCAGAACAGTCATTTTAAAGCACCAGACGCTTCTTGCCGAGTGCAAAAGCCATTAAAAGTTGTGAGTTTTCCTGGTAATGGCATTATGAGCGAATTGTGTGGCCTGTGTCTGCCCGAGCTTCCCTCAGGTCATCTCCCACGCTCCCATGTTTTCTGTGGCATATGCACTTTCTCGCCGCTAACGCCCCCGCACACGCACACATGGAAATATCTGTGCACCTTGGTCCACTCTGTTCATATTCAGCGCTGACCTCACAGTTTGAACAAATCACTCGTTTAAAAACAGTTTAATTTCATTAGCTTGGAAAGTCATTTGCTTAACGAGTCATTGTATTACAGTGATTGTCTTCCTCCTTTTGAAATCATCAGCGTTCATGTCCACTGATCTTCTCATTCTCCTGCTGAATAAGACATTTTCTTATCTAGCGTTGCTGAATAGGAAGCAGAAGAAGTGGAAACGTAATTTTCCAGTTCTGTAAAAATGTAAAATAAACCTCATTCAAAACCCCATTACAGTTTGTAATTACGAATGTGAAATCCAGGCTCGTTTGATACACTGAGGATACACACCAGTGTTTTAGCTGCCTTTGAAGACACAACTTCCCATAAGCTCTTCATCCTCTCAGGCTTAAACACATTGACTGTAGAAAATATACACAGGCACAAGTGACACCCAGGAAAAGTGAAAAAAAGTGCAGTACCACCAATGGCCACTAGATGCTGGCTCCAAAAAACTCCAAAGAATGGTCATACAGGTTTTTAGGGGCAACATAGGGACAACTTCTAAAGTTATCTTGAGTAACTTTCCCACTATAAACTACTTAAATGAGTAATAGGTGCGTGATGCCTGAAATAAAAAATGAAATTATCGTATTTTCCGGACTATAAGCCGCTACTTTTTTCCGACACTTTGAACACTGCGGCTGAAACACTGGTGTGGCTCAGGTATCGGCGGCACGAAGCACGTTAGCTTTTTACAAGCTAGCAAGCTCCACGCTGCCGATACATTTAGCCTCGTCACATCAGACCCGCTCAGAGTGGACCACATGAAACTGTTCGAATAAATTCAATAGTGGCGTATATACAGGAGAGCTCAATATCCTGGAAAATACGGTAGATGAAGTGTGAGTCTGAGAAAAATGAGTGCAATTGGTATGTGTAAGAAACCCAAAACAAACACTGGGTTAATACTGGTATTTTTCCATAGACTGTCTATAGAAAATGAATGCAACAGAAGTGAACTTCCCAGTAATGGTGCCTGTTTTAAGCTAACTATATGCTAACTGTATGAAGCTATGTAGAGGTGTAGATACAGATTAGTTGTCCAGGCAAATTAATATAACATACACACTTACATTACAGATTACTAACATGCTTTTTTAGTCCAGTGATGACATATAGGTGCTTTGGAGCTTTTCTACTGAAATTTAAGAAATACAAGAATTATGAGCGGGCGTCGACTAAATACAGGCTGAAAATAAGATGGAGTTTAAAGGAGTCCTTGAATCCTGCTGAAGTGGTTTTAGCCTTGAGATTACCCTGAAAGCTTGATTGTAGTTGTTGGTAACACACTAAAATATGAAGAACAGCTTCATAATAGTGCATTTTATAGTGAAGTTGTTTCCAGTGTCAAACCACTTACACTCAGACTAGAGCCACTCTGTAGGGAACAGGAGGGAGAAGCACCCGACAGGCGCAAACACACTTCAGCATGAAGCCACATGGACAAGCTGACGTCTGTTTTTCCTGTGGGTCAGGTGTTTTTTTTCCCCACTCGGTAAATTCCAGCGTCAGCGTCATTTCAAAGAATAACGGCGTCTTATTTTGTTACTTTGCAAATGATTCTCTGCTCTGAGAAAATGACTTTCTTGCCTCTTGAGAGTTGCGAGTGAAATTCATGAGTCGAAATAATTTGATTAATATGTGATGAAAAATGATCTTTATTCAAATCAGAAGCTGTTACCCTGTCCCACCACACTGGGACAAAGACTGCCGCAGGACTCTGCAGCAGAACATTGTAACACTGTTCCTCAAAGCTCGTGATATTACTGCATTACATAAGTCCATCAGTTGGGGATAAATCATGATATAACCTGACCGTGACGATGCAGAGCCTTTACAGGTGGTATGATGTCTCACATTTTTCTTTTCAGGTTGACTTTAATATTTTTGTCACAATAATCACAAGATAAATTGTAGTAATATTCAACAATGTAATTACCAAGAGTCTGCACATTTCAAACTTTATGACAACTGCCAAATGAGACCAATAATGGTGATTTACAGGTGGTTTGGAGGCTCATTCACCAGTGAACACCAGTCTCACACACATTGGACAGTGTCCTCGGGTTCAGGTTTAAGACCCGCCTCCTCATTTGTCCATAACCAAATATGGTAACTTCTGGCTCCAAAAAACAACATGGCCAAATTCAAATACCAAACTCAAAATGTAAGTCCACAAACAAATGGGTGACATCACATTTTGACATTGGGAATAAATAATAGTTGATATATCTTTTTTAAAAAAATAGCTTGTTATTGTAACTCACTGTCTGCTGTGCTAATGAGGACAACAGACCGTCCTTCCCCATTCTTCCTCCAGGACTGCTGTTTACTGGTAATATTGTATGTCCCGCCTCCTTGATTTTGATTGGTTGGTGAGAGAGAAACGACACTGACTGACTGGGTGAGGTTTCAAATGTCATGTTTTTGGAGAAAATTGCAATAAATTTACTATAATAAAAATTTTCACAAAATATAAGCTACTGACCAGTTCACTCTCACAGCCATACTTCGATTTTTGTTGTTTCTTTTTCAGACACACACACACACACACACCACTAATGTCCTTTGTAACTCTATACACACACAAGTGCTCTCCGAGTGACCGGAGATCAACAAAGAGGCCGAGACGCAAAGAGTTTCACAACTCACTTACAGCCGGGCTGAGTGATGGCCAGCAGGGAGGAAATCAATAGCAGGAGGGGAGACACCATCAAAGCTGTCCACGGACCAACATCCCGTTACTGTCGACAGGTTTTAATCCATAAAGCCGGTGTCTCCCCCAAACAAAGTGAGAGAGGCAGGAGGCCCTTTCTCTTATCTCCATCAGGGCTTTGAATTACAAAGGTCTATCAGTGCGGAGTTGGAGGGGAACTATGTGGATTTCGACTGAGGATCAGCCTCTTGTGGGAAAAGGAGAGGTTTCATTGTTGTCTGGCTGTTGCATAATAGATGAGATTGTTTGTTGTTAAATGAATAGAAGTTTATGATACATGGAAATACCCCATTTAGGCGACAGACGATTTCATTTAAGTTTGTTAACTAGTTCGTGAAAGCTTTATGTCCTCAGCATCTGCCGTCGAGTTCAACAGCGCGTTGAACATTCCCGTCACGTTGGCAGTAAACACAAGCGGCGCACAAAGATAGCAACACGACGACTAAAGAAAACATATACAAACTTCGTTAACAGCCTCAACTTGAAGAACTTCGCCGTATCGCCCACGCTGTTTGATTGACAGCTGATCTCTGACAGGAGAGTAAAGCAGCAAGCCTGTGGTGGAGATCCCATGTCTGATTGACAGCTGTGCATTTTCTAAATTATGTGATAGATTGTGAAAGAGTTCAGTCAGCTTTTAAAACAGGCAAACCTCCGATCACTGGGACGAGACAACAACTGGCTGTGTTCCTGCAGAACCCAGGAGAAGAGACTTTATGCAGCATGTGTTTATTGATGGTGTATCAGGGATTTTCCCCCATAAACAAGTGACTATTAATAAGATGGATTAACCCAGAAGGAAAACAATATTCAGGAAATTTTGTAACTACATTGGTGTAAAGGTCTGACAAGATGGAAAAAAAACAGGTTTAAAGACCTTAGATACTTTGACAGGAGCAAAATAGTTTTAGTTACGACTGTGTTGGAGCATCCCTGAAATGTCAAGGCTTCCAGTCAACGCTCTGAGGAGGGACAAACCCAAGATCTGCTGACAGGGTGCTGAGCAATGTGCTACACAAAGTCTCCAGCTGATAACTGAAGTGAAAGGATCTCCCACTAACGGCTTGATACCAAAGGACAGCTGCAGAGATCTTGCAGAGTCCAGGCTGCGACAGGTCTGAGCTGTTTTGGTGATGTGCAAAAGAGCATTTCTTAGAAAGGAATAAAATATTATTAGTGATAACCCTCAGACCCTTCTCATCGTCCTGAACTCTCCAACGAGACAAAGCCACACCGAGGTGATCTTTGTACTTCCAGCTTTCTCACGTGGAGAGAGGTTTTCCTGCTGAAGGCTGAACTTCTTGTAGCTGGAGCATAAATCAAGGCAACGATTGATCCCAACGATGTTTATTGACGCAAAACTCGTCAATTTTAGGTTCATAACCCAATCCCAATTCACCCCTTCACCTTAGCCGTTAGCTCAACCCCTCAATTTTCCATGTTCACATAAAGGGGTAGGGGTGTCCTGGTTCTTGATGAGTCAAAGGGGGAGGGGCCAAGGGGGAGGGCTGTACGGCCTTTGAAACAGAGATTTTCCAGGAGCACACTACAAATGAAGCTGTGTGAGAGTCACCGGAAACATGGAGGCAAATGCTGTAGTGGAGGCAAAGGGATCACAAATAACTTATAATAATCAATTGATTGTCAGTTTACTTCTGTTTATAGACCACATGTTGATGACAAACGGATCAAAAAACATGCAAGTTGTTGTCCTGTGTCTGTCCAGGTTATTCATGTTAGCATGGTTTCTACCCAACATTCATGCGTCCTGTTATACTCGTCAAAAACTGAACACGCCTGTTACTTGATGATCTGGGTTTTTCTACCAGAGGACTACACCTGCTGAGGGTGGTGAATTGTTTGTTGTCGCTAAGTTGTTGTACAGCGCCATCAACGATCGCCGATGACGTAACGGGTCCCCAAGGGTTGTCCCTTTTCGTAGGGGGATATTTCAACTCCTTGAGACTCAATTTCAAGGGGAAGGGGTAAAAATCAGAATTGGGATTGGGCCTTGGACTTGGAGCTAAATCATCGTTTGAACTTATTTGTCTTTGATATAACAAACGTTTATTTATGTTAAAAAGTTCAACACTCCAGGTTTAATCATCATGAAATAAGATAATTTCCTTATGCAGTGAATGAGTAAAAAGTAAAAGGCTTGGAAAGGAAAGCATCCCCTGCTGTGTGCATCGTCCCGTATTTATTAACCTCTTTTCATTGGTGTTTGGATTGGGTTTGGGTTTTTTTTCATTACTGACCTGACAACAGGTGCAAGGCAAAACATGGTGACACACTTTTAGAAAGCCGAATCAAACTGTAGCTTTCAAAGAACATCCCTCATGTCAGCCGCCTCCCTCCCCACCCCAGCACGTCGGCCACACGGGTCACGTATGTGCATGCATTATGAATGAATATTCGGTGGAGTCAGCGAAGAGGAAGGCGCATTGATCCAGTAAAGATTCATCCTGACACAGGCAAACCTCCTCTCCCGCCTCTCGGAGTCTGATCCCCGCTGCCTCTTTCTGGGGGGATTTAAGCCTCTTTTGATCCACTGGCCTGGTTGGCTTCATCCACCCTCTCTTCAGCAGGTGTGTGGATGCATGCGAGCGCTTGCATCTTTTGACGTCCTTTGGAGTGTCTCAGCGTGTGTGTGTGTGTGTGTGTGTGTTCGTAGACAGACAGGCTCATGTAATATTCAGGAGACCCTGGAGCCCCCGGGTGCCACCAGTGTGCCCTGTGCTGGAATAGAGGTGTCTGCCCTCATCTCACCTGGTGACTGCCAAAGGAAAGAATAACCATAACCACTTTACTGCCTCCCCCTCCTCTTCCTCCTCCTCCTCCTCCTCCTCTCCTCTCTCCATCCCTCATCTACTCTGTCATCTCTCCTGTCTCTGTATCCCACTGTCCCCCACATGTCCTCCTTCTGTTTCTTTTCCCTCAGATTATTTCTCTCTCCTTCTTTGCAGCTGCCTTTTCTCTATCTCTCCTCCTCCTCCTCCTCCTCCTTGCAGTGCGACCTATCCCGGCCTCCCCCGTCGTGGCAGAATTAGCCCGTCTCCCTCAATTCCTTCACTCGATCCTGTGAGAAATGACAATGTTGCAGTCTGCCGCCGTTCTTTCACAGATCAAAGCGTTGAAATTGAACCTGGCTCGGCCGAAGGAGAGAAAAATATATATATAAATAAGCTCCTATCGCGTCTTTTCACCTTTGCATCAGTCTGTCTGCTGCCAAGAAGGAAAGGTGGTGGGCGTGGGACTCTGCTCTCTGCACGGCGGTATGAAGGCGTGTGGGTGCATCCACAAAGCGTGGAGTGTTTTTCTTTTTGTAATCAGTCTCAACACTCCCCCTGGTGGCAGGTAGTGAACGGGCAAAATACATCTGCAGCAGCTACAGCAAGAAGCAACAAGTGTCTACCAGGCATCTGTTCAGAGACGACAGATTAAAGCTAATTCTGGGGAATGTATCCCCTTTAAAATCAATTCAGCAAAGGTAATTAGGCCTGATTAGGGGAAAACAGCACATGCATTACATTTTTAATAAGGATCAAGGTCTCTTATTATACCTAAGGTTAATTTAGAGCATCAGATTTCCACTATATAAGAAAAAAACATCAGTATATGAGAAAGCGAGAAAAAACATGTCTGCTATTCAAGATTTGAGTGTTTGATGAGATAAATTGCTGCACAATACTGGAGGTTGTGGACTGTTTGTGAGTGTAAGTGTGAGCTTGGAGTAAATGTAGGGCCGGGCAGTTCAGCCTGGGAGGGCGGCATTAGTCCGAGACCAGGTTTTTTTGGAGGGCGATAAGAAGCAGGAGCTTGTAATCTGACCTGAATGAAATGTTGGAGCCAGTGAAGTGGTTTGAGCACAGATAGGTTTTTTTTTTTTTTTGTAAGACTTCTGACAGTTGAATCAAAGTTTTCCTGTTGCAACTACTGGAGGAAACATTTTCCTTTTTTTTTTTTTTTTACATCCAACACTCACATGCATGTAATTCGTTATTCATGTGCTGTAACTCATTCATTTGTCAGTTTCACAGAGGTGTACATGATAAGAGTAGCATAACTAATTACAATTCTTATTATTTTTAA
>OOFC01050121.1:0-18672 GCA_900323345.1 Pseudochromis fuscus | reverse complement strand
GCTCATACAGTAGCTGTGTCCACAGGGAACAGTCACTGGATCCTTCAGTAGATCCAGACAGATGGAACAAGAGAAGGTTTCTCGGTCCAGATGAAATCCTCCCTGCGCCATTTCACCTCTGAGTCAGTGACTTTGTAAGTTTCTGTTTCCTGGAAATGAAACTAGTCTGAGCTCTGATCTCCACATCCTGGGGCCTATCAGCTCTGCTACTTCACCACATGTTGGTTCCTCCTATCTTCACTGTGCAGATCTGAGGGGGAGGGAACAAGGAAGTGTCTGCGTGTGAGAACAGGAAGAAGAGGGCGGGACATCAGGCTGTCAATCATTCAGGGAGGAGGAGCAGTTTAACACAAACACTGTTGTGGCCCGGTTTCCTGTACAGGGATTAAACCTAGTTCTAGATTAATTCACGTTTTAATCCAGCATTTATTGAAATGGCTGTCTTAGACATGGATTAAAATAGTCTCAGACTAGTCCTAGTCTTGAGTTAAATGATCTCCTTTCTTGAAGAAAGACTAGATCAAATCCAGGTCTAAATAAAGACTTAAATTAAGACTGGGCAGGGGCAGGTTTAACTTCAGAGGCTGAATGCTTCACTGTGCATGGTGAAAATAGATTACCTTGACTCCATCAATGATGCTGAAAGACCACCACCAAGACCAGACTGAAGGAACCCGCTGAATGAATTTGATGATACTGATTTCCATGACCGTTTTCGTATGTACAAAGACAATGCAGCTGAAATCATTTGTTGCGATTGATGTGTTGTGTTTTAATTTGTGTGACCTGTTTTTCATTTTGCCTTATGCATTATTATCGTGTGTTTGTTTTGTACGTTTGTATCTGTGTACCATATTTAGAAAAAACTGAAAATTCATAAAAGAGATGAAGATGGGTAATTTCAGAATACATTTTGGTCAAATGGTTTTGCATTGTAACGTTTTTAATTACTAAAAAGCACAAGGTCAACAGTAGTTTTGTTGTAGAAAACACTGTCTTGCTGTTGCTGCTGCTGCTTCATGGCCTTCTCCATCTCCTTGACCTCCAACTCAACATGAAGGATTTTCATCTTCAGCTCATGTTCTTCCTTTAAGTGTTGTAGTTTCTGCTGGCTGCTGCTGTCACAGATGCAGAGGACTGATTTTCTCCACTCTGTTGGGGCTCCTCCGACACCTGATTAAGACTTATGTCATCTTTTTGGCGAAAAATACTCCAACATTACACATCAGATTTAAACACAGCAAAGAGCATGAGAGTCATATTTTTTATTAGAGTGCAAAAGATAGTAATATTAAGATTACGTGCTCAGGAAAATTCTATAAATTATATCAAATTAATATTCAAATGTTTTGTAAATACAGGATTCCTACATGTTTGCCTAATTTTCAGACTTTTTTGTAAAAAAAAAAAATTCAAATAGTTTGCAAAATTTGAGTAAATAGTTGTCTATCATGTAAATAAATTATGGACTTAATCATTTGCATTCATTATTCTTATCACATGAATATTTTCCACACACTAGTTTCAATTTTCCAAACTTTTCCAGAGCTGGAAATTTGTAAGATCAAACTCCATACTTGCGTAGGAACCCTGTAAACAGCAGGGAGGAAACAGCTTGGTTTTATTCAGTGTGAGGATTTTTCACCAAGTAAACTTTACAATTACTAGTAGTAGTAGTAGTAGTAGTAGTAGTAGTACCCCCTGTTACCATGCTACACATAAATACACCATGATCATCCTGTCCTTTTCCAGGCCTCCTCCTCCCTCTGTAACATCATTTCATGCCGTTGCTAATAATAGAAGAAAAACCAGGATACATGTGACAAAACATCCTCAAAACTGAAAATAAGTATTCTATATGTGACAGCAGCCATCAAATATTAAAATATGCACTATAAATTAGGTGGAAGCATAATAAACGAGAGCCACTTGAGCTGCTTAATGCTCCACCATATCTCTGTGATATATTGAACATAAGTAGTTATGTTAATGAGGTCATTATTTAAGCTAATTCGCATTCATTAGCAAATTATTCTATGTCAGCATACTTGTCTCCCCATAATGGCCAGTATTAATGGGAGCTCTGCATCTTAACTTATTAAGGAGTTATAGTAGTTTCAAGAAAATCGTTTTCTCCTCATTAATAGCTAAATTTATCCAGCGAGGTGTTTCAAAGTCTAATCAGATCATCGACTCTGCTGAACACATGCGCGAAAAAGAGGCTTCATCATGTGGGATTGTTCCTGCAGATTGAGCAGAAAAATGAGTTTATACATGATGAACTGTTGTGGAGACTGTGGCTTCACCTTCACCAGAAACATCATCACTTTACTAGGATCTAGACTTTTTTTTTGAGTATTTTTTTGTATAATCATTTTAATATACCGATTTTAAATCCCTCCAGCCTTCCTGTCTCCGTCCTCATTGCCTGCAGCGCTGGGATGCTAAAAGTCACTCAGGGGTCGGCAGACTTATTCGCATTCATGCGCCGCTCCGTTTGTTGGGAACGGGGAGTTTTGACGTGCAGGGGTGCCAGCTTGGTTCACGGGAACATTTGACATGCCGGTGCCAATTAGGTCCAAAACCTTCCCTCAGGACTCGCACACACTCTCACACATAAACACTCCCGACCTTCCCCGAGGCCTCCAGCTGTTTGCTGTATAATGAAGTCTGTGAAAGTAGTGGAGGGAAAGTCTGTGCTACCTCTGCTGTTGCTACCTGAAGCCCGACGGAGGCTTCCAGCATTTGATCTAACGACAGTGCAACAGAAGTTTGTGCTGCAAAATGTATTTAGGATCAAATAGGTCAGGCTCACGCTGATGTCTCAAATTATAACCTCCTAATATGCTACGGTTCATTTGAACTTTTGAATCCTTGCCTGTGCCCGGATCTGAATTTGCTTTAATGAGGTGCTTTTCCTTTGCTCTGCTCAGCTGTTCGGTTAAACCGTGTTGAGCTCTCGTCTGTTAAATCTCGCACCACAATCATCCTCCTGTGGTAAACTGGCGCTGTGTAAAAGTTGTCTGCCTTCAGAAGAAGCATCGCTGCAGATTGCAAGGCTCTTCTTGCTCCACCTGGTAACAATTGTCGTTTTTGACCAAGAGTTTCACGAATCAGAACTTTTATTCAAAATGCACAAAGTTCTTTCAAAACACTTTCAGGGCTTCAGTTTTCTAAGGACCTGAACGTCTTCTTCACAGAAGGTGAGTGAGACCAGAGGCGTAGACTGTTTATAGAAATGGTTGAAGCAACAGCGAGGCCAATGCTAAAGTGCAAACATGTGCAATACCTCCAACGGCCACTAGATGCTGCCTCCAAAGAACCTTAATGGCTCCAACTGACTTCAATGAAATACTCACTCAATACATTTTTTCCACAAGTCATTCTGATGTCATTAGCTCGAGTCTCATACACGTTGGGCAGCGTCCTCGGGTTCAAAGGTCAGACCCGCCTCCTCACTCCTGGCATATCCAAATATGGTCACTTCTGGCTCCAACAAAACAACATGGCAACTTTCAAATACCAAACTCCTGGTTTCAAAATGTGAGTCCACACACCAACAGGTGATGTCATGGCAACTAAATCCATCTGTCATATACAATCTATGGGTATTCAGTACACTTCCTGTGGGTATATTGTATTTACAGAACATTTTTGAGTTTTTTTTTTGTAATTGTGCACTCATTCATATGAAGGGACGAGTGAACCCAAGGACACTGCCCAGTGTGGATAAGACCCAGGTTCAGAGCTTGTCTCATTGGAGACCAGACCTGTCAATCAAACTAACCACACCCCTCCATCTTCCTCTTTTTGAAGCTTAATATCTTCTTAATAATTAAATGATTTCCAGATGGACCAGATCACTGAGAAGAAGAACTGACTTTATCTGATGACATCAGAATTACTCGTGGATTGAAAATGATTTTTGAATTGAAGTCAATTGGAGCCAGAGTTTTTGGGAGCCAGCCTCCAGTGGCCATCAGTGGTATTGCACTTTTTTGTACTTCTGCTTTGCCTTCACTTTTCACACCCAGTGGCTTCGTCCATCTCTAGCTACAGTCGACGGTTCCTCCTCACACCAACAACATGACCCCAGTCTTTCATCAGTGGTGGAGGGGGTCGAATAAAGTGCAGCTCGACACCAGAAGGAATTAATTTAAGGAACAGACATCACACAAGACGTCTTTATGGGAATTATTTTTATAAAGGTAGTCAGGTTCTCTTTGAAGTCAGTTTCCCTCATGTAGATTGTTATCACAGTCCTAATGAGGCCTGGATGTATTGAAAGATGAACTAATACGTGGATTTTAATGTTTTTAGTGGGCACGTTGAAGGGAAATGTAGAGCACCACCAGCCTGAGCATTTAATCTTTAATCTGTACATTGGCGAACCAGAATATGCTCCACGAGATACATCCAAGGCTTTCAAGGCTTTCATTTTCAAATCATCAAATGTTGTTATTTCAACTCCTGCGTCACAAATGCAAAAGGTTTAAAAATCACTGACCTCAACTAACCAGCGCTCTCCAGAGCCTCCGCTCCCATTTTAGCTCACTCTGCTGTTCAAATGAGCTCGACCTGACTCAACCTGCTGCTCCCCACCGAGGAGGCCGCTCATGAATATTTAAACGCAAGTTTGCTCATTGCACAATGAACTGTGTTCCCCGTTGCTCGGAGCCACATACATGCAGGCGCTCATGCATGAAGCCGAGCGAGTATACACACACACACACACACACACACACACACACACACACACACACATAAACACTCACAACATGCAAACTGCGCCACATCTCCTGCACTGTACATACAGGTAACACGTGCCTAGACGTATGCGCAAAAGTCATCACACACACATATATACACACACACACACACGCTGTAATTTGATGACTTTGGATGCTAATGAGCTGTTGTGGTGTTTACCCGACACGCATGGTGGGTGTCGCATGGGGGCAACGCCGCCTGCTTTTAATGATGTTTATTTGGCACACGTCTGAGGAGTGAACGGGGGAATGAGGGCGTGTGTGTGTGTGTGTGTGTGTGTGAGACTGGCAGATGTTTAAGATGAGGCAGGGATTGCATCATGCAGATATCTCCCACAGATAAACTGAGGGTGTCACGACCCGACGTTCGACTGAAGGAACATGACCGACACTTTGTTTCTGTGCTGCTTGAGTTTTTACAATAACATGTTCTAATTGTTATTCTCTTGTCTGCCCGACTGTTGAAGCATGTTTCCCTGTTTGAACAGGGACACATTTGTTAGGTCATCAAAGGGCTGGTTTCAGCGCGCATTAATGTTTCTGAGCACTGAGTAGTCTTTTCTTCTTTTGTTTTTAGCCACGAAAAAAAAAAAATCAGTGAATAAAAGAGGAGTTGTGTTTGCATGTGTTAGGTTGGCAGGTTGGTTGGGGAAATGTTCTAATAACTAGTGTGTCCTTGACAAAGACACAGCAGTTTTTTTTATTGTTGCATCCCCAAGGATCAAATAATTTCTCCAGTTTATTTTTTAAGAAAAGAAAAGCTCCAGAACTTTTTTACTCAGTTGATTTCCTTGTTTGTTTCTGAAGGAAATGCTCATAGAGTACTTACATGTTTTGGCAAACGAGCTAGCATAGGTTTTTATTTGACTTATAATATGATTAACCCTGGGTACAGCCTCCTTTTACTCTTAAAACAGCCTCAATTTTTACATTACATGGACTCTACAAGATAATTCTCCAAATCTTGTGTTGGATTAATGTACTGTACACTGACTGACAGTCGCCGAAGTCCTCTAACCTCATAGTCATCGTTTGAACCTAGAAAACACTTAGTGCGCATTTACACTGGTACCTACTTGCTTCGCTTCGGTTTTGGCACATTTCCACTGGTAAAAAAGTACCTGGAACTTGGTACCTGGTACAACTTTTCGTACCTCCTCTCCTGTGGTCCCAATAAAAGTACCTGGTCAGGTCGGAGCAGGTACTAAAATCTTATTGGTCGGAATCGTCACTGCGTCGTTGCATCATCACTGTGCGGCATGTAATCTGTCCCTGCAAATACGCCATTTTTAATTCTTCAGCAAACCGTGCAGACATGTTTGAAATAACAGCAAGAAGAGAAATGGCATCTGTTAGAAATCCTGCCCCATGGACTCAGGACGAGGTGCAAACCTTTCTGTCATTAGTCGCTGATGAGAAAATTCAGGAGCTGGACATCGAGGTCAGAAACAAAAGAATCGCATAAAAGATGACGCCACGAATGACGGTCAGCTACATGGAGGAAGGACTATCCTCAGCAATGTAAATGCAACCGAGGGGGGCCAATCCCGAGCGATCTGAGGCAAAGGGAAGCGAGTAGGTACCAGTGTAAATGCGCTATTAGAGAGCACAAACCTCCATTGAGGCAAAATCCATGTACATTTTTGATTTACTGTGTCCACAAATTAAACCTGATCTCCTGTGTGTAGATTTTCAATAAAACCCATAAAGATGTTAGGACTTTCTAAAACATTCCCTCATGTTCGAAATGTTTGTTCCTCTATGTAGTCATGGGTCATCTTCTGGTCTATACCAACTCATGGTCAGGGTCAAACCAACATTTGGTCTTGATAATGTATGCAAAAAATCTTTGAAGGACAAACTGTGGAGACACTGACTTGTTGTATCTGACAGCATTACAGCGTGACCCTGGATAACACGAACATCTGAAGAATAAAAAAATAAAGTTGAATTAGTATTTTAGAGTATTTCCATCAGACTATGTTGCTGTGCATAGATCCTTTATGACAAAGTGAATTATCCTGTTGGAAGTATGTTGTAGAAGAAGGTACACTGTGGATATAAAGGGAAACACGTGGTTAGTATCAACACTTGAATAAGCCATGACTGATTGGTATGAAGGCTGTCCAGCTCTGTTGACCCTGTGAGCCTCAGGTTTGTGGATGGTGGGAGTGATGGTGGTCTCCCCATGTTGTGGCTTATTCGCCTCCAGGTTCTGAAATATTTTTCACTCACCACAGATACAGAAAGTGTTTATCTGAGTTACCGTAGCCTATCACTGCTGCCACCTCCAAACAATCTGGCCCTTTTCCTCTGACCTGAGATCTGTCACACTGGATGATTTTTGTTTTTCACAAGCTTGCCAGGATGTCAGTGTCAAGTCACTGAAATCCCTTTCTCCATCTATGCAGATATTTGATGTAAACAGGTGATCTGTATCTGCAACAACATGCATGTAAATGTAGGGGTGTTTCGAATAACGTGCTTTTATATGTTTTACCATTTAGAAGGACACAGCAAATGCATTGGAGAGATAAGTGAAGAGAACAGCATCTGTCTGCACATTACTATCTAAGGTCATGGCTATCTGACAGGGAATCTCTATGTGTGTGTGTCTGTGTGTGTATTTGTAATACAGTGTGCTGCCGCTTGTCACCAGAAAAACATTGGAAAGGCTGATGAAAGCTGCTGCTTGTTGGCACCTTAATTTCTGCTGTCCTCCAGAAGGACGACGTGGGTGCTGTGTGTGTGTGTGTGTGTGTGTGTGTGTGTGTGTGTGTGTGTGTGTGTGTGTGCGCTCTGACAGGATATAGATGGCTGACGTCAACACGTGTGACTGCGCTGAACGATCTGTCCCTCAGCGTAACGATTAAAGACCAGTTTCACTTGTGACGTTTGAAATGCAAATGAGAACATGTGGTCACATTTGCAGAAGTGATTAAAGCTGCGATGATCAATATTTATCTTTTACTTGTATTAATAAACCCACAGAGACCAAGAAGAAAACACACACCTCCACCAAGGCATTGTGTAGACATTATCATCCTGCATGTGTGTGTAGGTTCTCAACAAAATTCATGTTTGTACCGTCCACTTCCTTCTTCCTCCTCCTCTCCAGTTTACAGATGTCTTAGTGGAAACACTCACCCATTATTTTCTATTACTGTATTTTCTGGACTATAAACAGCTACTTTTTTCTGACGCTTTGAACTTAAACACCAGTGTTTCTCATGTATCAGCGGCACGAAGCTTGTTGGCTTTTTACAAGCTAGCAAGCTCCGTGCCGCTGATACATTTAGCGTCGTCACATCAGACCCGGTCAGAGTGGACCACATGAAACTGTTCAAATAAATTCAATAGCGGCTTATAGACAGGTGCACTCAATAGTCTGGAAAATACGGTAATCCTGGTATCTTGATAAAATGTAATAATAAGTTTTCTCTCCTGCCAGACTCACTGTAAAATATACTGTGTTTAAACAGTGATTAACAAATGTGTGCAGATTTCTTACATTTCATTGAGGTATTATCTGTAAGCTGGTCAGAAATCTCTGAAATCAATAACTACTTATCTGTGTTGACCTTTTGACCTCTGCACATTACAGTCACTTTGCATGTACTTCAGCTGGCACATAAATAATGACAGATTTATCTTCAAACAGCATCTTTAGTTTAATTTGTAGACACACACACACACACACACACACACATCATTTAATACCAGTTGTTTTGTTTACTCATAAGGCCTCATTATAATTGTAGCTGTGTGATGCTCCCATCCACCAGAAAGACCATAACTACTGGAGCTGGAGGAGAGGCTCCACCCTCACTCCTCCAACCAGTGTCCATGCTGCAGGAACAACCAGGTCAGACATTTGGACTAAAATAATCAACAAGAAAGTCAAACGGTTCATCAGTGACTGTTTAAGATTTCTGTGTAGATACAGTATCAGATCATTCTTGTTGTTCTTGGATTGAAAATCTTCCTGTAACCTGAGGTTGTAAAATCCTCTGAGTAAGAACTGTTTCTAACATCCTCTCATGTGCTGTCCACCTTCTCTAGGTGCTGGATTTACCCTCGGGGTCCCAGCAGTCTGCTCCACCTGGCAGACGTCCTCAGAAGAGGAAGTGATGCTCTGTGTCCCGTCTTTCCAAAGTTTCTGTTGAAGCTCTGGAAGAAGCAACTTCAACCACCATCCCCCTGAAGACCTGTCTGTGGTTTTAAATGTGCCTCACAGTCCACAGACCTCCAACAACCAGCAGAGCTGTGCTGGTGTCGACTCTGATGCTCCACTGAAGATACACAACCACTCAGTGGAAGAGCACCAGCAGCTCTACCATGAAGTGGCTGATGACATGCTGAGGTATGTGTGAGTCCAAACTCTGACAATCAGGTCATCATCACATCTGTCCCATCACTTCAATCTGCATCAGTGTTTTATGATAAATAATAACATTTGTCTTAATGATGTGATTTACATTTCTTCTACTTCTCACAGGTACAAGAGTGGACAAGCATGTCCCTACAGTTTAGATCTTGGACGTCATCTGAAGCAGAAACTGTGGGAGAGACTGGGCTGTCCTATGGTTACATCATCAGTCAAAGAGGACGACCTCGCTGGGGTTCATACATCATATGGAGTTGAAGCCAATACTCTTCTTTATGATGTAGATTTTTCAGAAGACCCAGAACCTGAATGGCCCCCTCAGGAAAAATCATCATCTGTACATAATTTGTGTCATAAGCCTCCATCATCAGCCTCATCCATCCACCTGTAACACCAACTGTAGCCTTGTTCCTGCTGCTCTGGCGATCATGCAGCATCCTCCATCTGCAGCCTGTACCGGCAATCATGCAGCATGCGGCATCCTCCACCTGCAGCCTCTACCGGCGATCATGCAGCATGCGGCATCCTCCACCTGCAGCCTCTACCGGCAATCATGCGGCATCCTCCACCTGCAGTCTCTACCGGCGATCATGCGGCATCCTCCACCTGCAGCCTCTACCGGCGATCATGCGGCATCCTCCACCTGCAGCCTCTACCGGCGATCATGCAGCATCCTCCACCTGCAGCCTCTACCGGCGATCATGCGGCATCCTCCACCTCCTGATTCTGGTAGATTGTTAAACCTCCTCCTCCACCAGCCTGAATCCATCCTCAGCCTCCAGCTGCAACAACACCTGCCACCCCTGTCCTGCTGCTCCACCTGCCAACAGTTAAGCCTCCTCCACCATCACCAGCCTGAATCATCCACCTCCACTTACAGATGTTGGCCCCGGAGTCTCCATCTTTTTCTTCTCCCAGAGTGTGTGAATCCCTCTGTGTTACTATTTTATTGTAAATAAAGGGGAGTAGATTATATAAAGTGTGTTTTTCTTTATTTAATAGCATTTGCCTCTCATTTTGTCCTTTTACCATTTTTTCTAGATGTGAAAAACTAAGTAAATGAAGAAAAGGATTTTGTCAAAATTTGGATTTTCCTGCTCCGACCAAACAGCACCAAGTGGCTTAAAAATAACTTCACACCACTTTAAAAATGTAATTAAGGTATTAGTGGAAACTAAAAGAATATTTCTTCTACTGAGAGATCTTAAAAATTCACTTTCACTGGACTATTTGCCTTTGTTTGATCCCCAAAATTGCAATGGGCACAAGTGAGAAGTCCAATTGTTGAAGAGCAGGTGATAAATCAGTGATTTCCAGGTGAAAGTTATGTCACTTGTGTGGTATTGAATAAAAAGAAATAAATTGGGATGGGCAGACATCAGGACATCTTCTACATGGCTTTACAGACTCTGCATGTTAGGGTTGGTACTCAAATGTCAATTCAAAGCTATTTCCCCTGCATCTTTAAGTTTCCACCCCATACTGTCCGTCCTGGATTTCTCCCTCGTAGTAATCAAATCAGAAAACAGAGGCTCCTCACACCCGCCTCACTTCATCCTCTCCCATCCGTCTCATTTTCTTTCTTCCGTCCTGACACTCGAAGTTATTTCCCAAGCTTTTTGCTGTCTGGATTTTAATTACACAAAGTCTTTTGAGTGGGAGGGTTTGTGGTGCATCAATGAGACGGAGGTAATCATAATGTGGTTATTCATGTCACATCCAAAGGAAGGAAGGAAGGAGGAAGGTGGAAGTAATTGAGTCCGTGCACCTCTGCTGCTGCCAGAGGGTAATGAGCAGGAGGGTTGTGATGTTTGTGTGGATGTTTATCAGTCTCTCTGGCCATAAGTTTCCCTGTTTACTTGTCCATCGGTGTGAATGGAGAAGGAATCAAAGATGCTATATGCAGTGTTTTTGATGTAATTAAATGAGCTGTGGTTGCTCAGATAAGAAGATCTATGAAAACATGTGTTACATGAGATCTAGTAGAAGTGGTACTGTCTTTACAGTGCTTATTAAATCCCATATCTCATTAGCATCTATAAAAGCTGCTTCCACAAACAGCTTCTCACAAGCCCGAGCTAATTATTATGTTAGGATGGTATATAGCAGAATAATATCAGTATCATCTTTAAAATCACTACTCAAGATGTTAGTTTTACATCAACACCGAGCTTTCCACCGACCTCAAGGACAGAGCTGACTTTAGACCTCCGATAAGAAAAATCCCCAGGCGCAAGGAGCCATCACAGCAAGAGGCGTCCATCCCTGATCCCAGTGCTGTGAAAGTGGCTGAGATGTCTGAGCAAACACTCCCAGAAACAAAGAAGCTGCCACTCTCTGAAGTGAGGAAACCAGAGGAGAGGAAGAAGAAGTCCACTCAGTCAGTTCAGGTGTCTCCACTCCCTCGGTCCAAACACGGGCAGGTTAGAGTCACTGGGTATTTTAAACTGCCCCAAGTTCATTTTAACCTCATCTGCATGTCTATTTTTGAGTAATTTAGTTTTACTTACAACAACATTGTGGAAAGAGGTTCATCAAGCCAGAAATAAAAGCATTGACTATATACAAGTGCACAGTAACCTATAGTTTAATATATATAAAAGTGAAGTTATGAACTATAAACATGAAAACTATGAGGTGGACAACACAGACGTTTGGAGCTAATTTTCAATTTCCCTAACCTGAGCAGGATCTGTTATGAGGTAATAAATTGGTACAATGCATAAATATTCTACTTGTCCTCCCTCTTCAAACATGGACACAGTCCAGAGTGCTCACCATAAATACTGACAATGTAAGCACTGTTTCCTATTTCAGACTTTATTTCCCTGAGGATCAAGATTATAGTTTGCAACCACTCTTCAAATTGTACAACAAGGAGTATTTTGGAAGTACTTAGACCAGAGGTTCCCGATCCCGGTCCTCGAGGGCCGCGATCCTGCATGTTTTAGGTGTGTCCCTCTTCCAACACACCTGACTCAAATGATCAGCTCATCATCAAGCTCTGCAGAAGCCTGATAATGATCTATTCTAAAACATACAGGATAAAAGCCCTCAAGGACCAGGATTGGGCACCCCTGACCCCATGTCCAGAACTGCATCCCTGTATCAGTTTCACTTAACACATCATGTTACACACTTCTATTTATAGTACAACAAACAGTGGAGTGAAAAACACCAGCTGTCAGAAGTGGGATTCGAACCCACGCCTCCAGGGGAGACTGCGACCTGAACGCAGCGCCTTAGACCGCTCGGCCATCCTGACTGCTGACAGGCTGATGCTTTTAAACCGGCATGCATGTATGAAGTGAGCTCCCATGTGTTACTATTGGTGTGATCATTAAATCTGCTTAAATTGTCCTGTTGCATGAATCTGTATCACCTGGTTTGGATTTTCATTCTCCAGTGGTGTCCAGTCTCATACACACTGGACAGTGTCCTTGGGTTCAATGGTCCTGCTCCTCACTCCTCCCTTCATGTCCAAATATGGTCACTTCTGGCTCCAACAAAACAACACGGTGACGTTCAAACTCCTGGAGTCCACAAACTAACGTGTGACGTCACTATGACCACATCAGATTCTGTGGCTTCACTTTGAGACTTTGAGATCCATTTTACAGTCTCTGTTGATGATGATGGTGCTCCATCAGCTCCACCCAGTTGTGGGACACTGCAGTCTTCATGGAAATGTCCCTGACAAGGCGGGAAAACAATGTCCTGATGGATCTAATTGATACATGCTGCCTGTAGATAATAACAATAAAAACTGGATTATTTTCAAACTGTGAAGACAATGTAAACTCCTCCATTGCTTTAGCTACAGTTGCCCTTCAAAAGAGGTTTCTGAAAAGATTAAATAACAAATTGATGTGTGATGCTGAAATCTGCCAACATTTCATTTGCCAGTATTCTCCCCTGAGCTTTATGATATGTAGCGGATGCTGTGACAGTCTCATAGGACAGCCCAGGCAGCACGGGGAAAGGTGCAGTTACACTCAGATCACATCTTTCCCCATGAGACCCGATGATTATTTTGTAATTATAATGAATATTTCCACAAGGTACAACAATCTGTCATCGGTGTTTATTCTTGAATAACTCTGCTATACCGGGAGATCTGAAACAGGCCTGATACACACAATTAAATACAGAGAGTTCAAATTTAGTGATTGTTATTGCACTGCCAGAAAATCCCTCACAGCACAAGAAATAGCTGTAAAACGCCACATTTCCCTGCATCGTGAGGTCGTGGAGGCTGCTCGGCTCGAGAGAAGAGGAGCTGTACAGATCAGTTTGGAGGATAAACTTTACAAATCTAACTTTTCCACACTTAAATGAATCTAAACAATTTAATCAGCCGTGTTTTCTCAGTGTCCCTCAATCCTCTGACAGTTCAAGCCTCTCAGCAACAGAGAAATAGATATTGATCATTTTTAAAACTACGCTCCCGTTTTTAAAACTACCCGAGGATCTTTTGTCGTGAAGCTCTCCAAAGTTTTCGGGGAGGGAATAACTTTCAAGAAGTCAGGCGTCCGTTCGCCTCCTGAACAGGCCGAGCGTCTTTACTCACGCTCGCTTCCTCTGAGCCACATAATTACATGTGATTTTGATGTCTGTGCAGCTGATGTGCTAATGAACAGTCACACTTCCAGTCAGTTTTAACCTGCCCTCTTCCTGCTCATCGTACACATTAGGCCTGCCTCTAATTATCAAGTCCCTCTGGAAGATTGGAGACTTCAGATCCTCAAACTTGGTCATTTTCACCACTTCTCCACCCAGACTCTCGCCTGAAGGCTCCTTTCCCTCTCAGGTGTCTGCAGCCTTGAAACGACTTTACAGAGAAACTCTCAGATTTAACTTTTAAATCACCTCTTGTGCTTGGTTTTTATTATTAAACTTCTGTGTTTTATTCACCATGGTTGGCGCCTCCCTCCCCGCCCGGGTCCCTTTTGTTATTCCAACGACAGTATTTATTTATAATGATGAGCATTTCCTTCCCACTCATTCTGTTTCATTGCTCACCTTTTGAAAGCCTTTGATCACTCAATTGCGAGGTAACTTTCATTTTAAAAAAAGCACCCTCAAATTACAGAGATAATGATTTATTGATGTTAAAACTGCTACAGCCAGCACCTTTAAAGCAGACTTTTTCTTGCTCTTTTGTGTCTCTTACAAAGCCTTAGTCAGGACTAGATTGCACCGAGCGGTCAGCTATTTTCCCATCTCTCAGCAGCGCTGTAATACACACTGCACTGATGATAGTGATAAATGATCTAATCCAGAGAAGACCAACAACTCACGGCTCCCTCTGGGCGGCAGATGAGACAATCAACGCTTCATATTTATGTCTATATTGTGATTTAGTGAAGAGCACACTGCTCGCTTAGAACTGCTTACCTTCATCATTATGGCTGCGTTAGGTAAGTCAGCACTTGTCGGTGCCAGTGTAAATATGTATATTAGTATCTCACTGCTACTGTTTTAAACTTCACTGTTGTCTTTTTATGCCGCAAAATCCATCCTCACCTCACCTCGTGGGTATGTGCAGAGCGAGAAGCTAAAGTTAGAAGATTTGGGGATAAATGTAAAGCTTGAGTTAATCGTGTATTCATTGTACAATCTGAAATTAATATCTTTGATTCAAAATTCAGTGCAGAAGTGATGAAAGCTGCACCATCATTACCTCTTTCCTCCACTTGATGGCAGTCTCAGAACACAGCTCTGTTAGTTCATGGCTGTAGCAGCACATGTATGTGTGGATGTGTTACAACTGTAATGTAGTAGAGCAGTATATACATTTATAAGGAATGCAAATTGTTTTAAACATATGTTATGTTTGCTTTGCTTTACACCGACCTGCTGATTTATGAATCACATTTTTCAAACACAGTTCAGCTTGAATCTACAGTTTCTACTCCAAGGTTTAACTTTGCACCACCCGCCTCCTGGAAATGAACTTTATCTGCACAATGACTGAGGAGATTTCCATGATGGGTGGAGTGGTTGCACTGTCACCTCACAGCCAGAAGGTTCTGGGTTTGAATCTGGGCTTGAAACTTCCTTTGTGGCGTTTGCATGATCCCCTTGTGCATGGTTTCCTCCCACAGTCCAAGAAAAAACTGGTTAGATGAACTGATTGCCCTCTCACCTGTACACTCCCGCAAACCCCGCGACCCGATTGGTTAAGCAGGTATCAAAGACGAATCAATGGATGAAGATTTCTGTGATCACTGCTGAAACTTTTATCCTGTGTGTAAGAGAACGTTGCTAAACTATTGAATTACTGAAAGAAGTTGAAGGGTCAATTTATGTCTCCACACTGAGTCAGGCTCAAGCACCGAAAGGAGTCGAAATGTTCAAGAGATAAACAAACCTGGAAGAGTCAGTTAAAGTAAAAGTCCTGAGACAAACTGATTCCTCTTCAAGTGTACAACCTGAAAACATGATGTCGGTTTAAGTGTCGACTGAAGTGTACACTGAAAAAGGGAAAATGCCTTGTCGCTGATGTTGAACAACCATGACCTGACAGGGTTTAAAACATCTGTTGAAGTGTAAATACTAAAAGTATTTGAAGTGTTATTTGAAGTGAAAGCTGAAAAACTTTGGAAAAGTAAAAGATCTCGGTGAAAAAAAGACCAGGGTGCACTACACTGTCTCACTGTGGTCTCAAGTGAGACGACACTGTGATTTGATAGCTCCCGGTTCATCTTTGGGACGTTTTACGACCGGGTCAGTGACGGCTTTCCTCCACTTCGACGTCTTTTTCTCTTTCTAAATGGAAGTTACTAGATAAATGGTAAATAGAGTATATTTATATAGCGCTTTCATGACCTCAGCTAGGTCCCATAGGGCTTTACAAGGCAACTCATTCACCCATTCACACACACACTCACACACCAATGGCTACAGAGCTGCTATGCAAGGCGCTAGTCACCATTGGGAGCAACTTAGGGTTCAGTGTCTTGCCCAAGGACACTTCGACATGTGGACTGGAGGAGCCGGGGATCGAACCCACAATCTTACCATTCAAAGTTGACCCACTCTACCAACTGAGCCACAGCCACCCAAAAAGGTTTCTACAGAAAACTGAAATGATAATGATTCAAAGTCTCATAATATGTCGAATGGAGGGTGAGGACCAGACAAAAGCAGTAGAAAGAAAACCAACAGGGTCCTTTTTTTAGGGGGGGTATCCCTGAAACCTGAAAATCCCAGACAGTGTCAGTTGAAGTGTAAGACCTGAGGGAAGCTGAGGTACAATCGCTGAGACCACAAGAGCTCAAAAGTAAAAGGCATCAGTACAGAAGAGACTAGAAGTGGTTTGAATATAAAAGCAGTGAAGCTGTCAGTGATTGATGGCTTTTAGTTTGTCCCTTCATTGTCCCAAAGTGAGACAACAATATCTTTTAAAAGTTATTGGTCCACCTTTTGGGACTTGTCAACAGATCAGACTAATGATGTGTCACCACAGTGAGTAAAGAAGAAAAGATCCCCTCATCTACCTCAAGCTCTCACTATTTGTTTTTCTTTCTAACTGGAGGTTTCCTCACGGCGAGGGTGACTTTCTACATCCACCTGAACACGTGTCCATCTCTGCTTTGACCATCAGGTCGCCACTGTGGGCACTTGGCTTCTTACCAGGTTTCAGGTTACCATGGCGACATGACGTGGGTGAAGGAGCGCGCGAACCAGCGAGTGTTGAAGATGAAGATGAAAGGAGGTAGAAGGCTGTAATCAGATTGTCTCCTTCGGTCGCGCCTGGGATCCATCTTTTCGCCTCCACCGGCCCACGTCCCGCACAGCCGAACCCACCACCACATAAATCACAATCGGCCACGAGTCACCTCTCATTGCTTGTACCCAACCACAGATCCACAGGAGGAGGGAGACGGAGAGAGGGGGAGAGGAGAGGCGGGGAGAGGTTTCCTTTAGCCTTGGCCGTGCCCAGACTCCAGTGTGTGGGTTGAGGCGGGGGGAGGATGTTTAGTGGTGCTAGCCCTCGCTCCACCCCATTTCCACAGTCAACTTCGAGAAACGCCATGGCTTCTCTTACTGATATAGTTTCTTACAGCGTGGTCAAATGAAGATGGATTGGGGGTTAATGGTGTAATGATTCTGCTTTACAGGCAGCTCGCGGGCACTTTCCTCCGTGGAAAGACCCGCTGAGAGGACTGCAGCTGAGGGACGGCTGCTTCTCCCCGTCCTACTCTTTTGTTAACTCCCTGCTCGCTGTTTGTTGTTCTCATTTCTTTTTCTGTCCTCCTAACTTCTAAATCTACACCACTTTCCCTCCTTTACCGATCGTCACCAGTCGTGAGGGCAACAGTGAATAAATAAATAAATAAATAAAAGTTTCTGTGGTTGAGGCAGAACCACCGAAGTGCTTCATAATTAGAAAACGGCTCATAATTACAGCGTGGTCACAGGCTGTTAGCTCGCTCACTCAGCTGCCCTGCGTGGGATGGCGGCCTCCTGCGATGTGTGTTTGTGTGCGTGTGTTTGTGTGTCGGCTTCCCTCAGAGAGGTCAGGCTGAAGTTGAGAAGGATAGCAGATGCGCTACCCCATACTGCCTATACACCAGCTGGGTGCACTGTCTAAATACTATTAGTCACAATCAAGGAAGCGAGAACATGTGCATTTCATAACGGGAAAACAAATGCTGATGACACCTCTGTTTCACATTCCTAATCTATTTTTAAAAAAGTTTGTTATGGTGAGCATTGCAACACTGTTACACACTGAAAACCCTGGTGGTTTAAACCTAGAACTGGGTCAATACTGGACTAACATGCTGGGTTAATTTAACTCAGTTAGATGGACTATTTGGACCCACATCTTGTTTAGTTCTACTCAGAAATGTTCTACCCAAGAGTTTGCAGTTTTTACTCAACATTTGGTTGTTTTTACTCAACATTTCTTTGCTTTAATTCAACAGTTTGTAGTTTTTACCCAACACTTTAAAGGTTTTACTCAACATTTGGCTGTTTTTACTCAACATTTGTTTGTCTTTACCCAACATTTGGTTGTTTTAATCCAACAGTTTGTAGTTTTTACTCAACATTTGGCTGTTTTTACCCAACACTTTAAAGTTTTTACTCAACATTTGGCTGATTTTACTCAACATTTCTTTACTTTAATTCAACAGTTTGTAGTTTTTACCCAACATTTTAAAGTTTTTACTCAACATTTGGCTGTTTTTACTCAACATTTCTTTACTTTAATTCAACAGTTTGTAGTTTTTACCCAACACTTTAAAGGTTTTACTCAATATTTGGTTGTTTTTACTCAACATTTGTTGTTTTTACTCAACATTTCTTTGCTTTAATCCAACAGTTTGTAGTTTTTACTCAACATTTGGTTGTTTTTACCCAACACTTTAAAGTTTTTACTCAACATTTGGCTGCTTTTACTCAACATTTTGTAGTTTTTACCCAACATTTTAAAGTTTTTACTCAACATTTGGTTGCTTTAACTCAACAGTTTGTAGTTTTTACTCAACATTTCATTGTTTTTAC
>OOFC01050119.1:4563-18310 GCA_900323345.1 Pseudochromis fuscus | reverse complement strand
AATGAAGAATTTCTGTCATTAAAACACTGGTTGTGGGCTTTTATTTTGAAATGGTTAAAGGAGCTATTGCGTTTAGACAGTGGAATGTAGTAACTTTAAGGTTTTGATGTGATCGTATTGAAATATGACAAATCAAAAGAGGAAGTTAGAAACCTCGAAAGGTGAATAAACTAAGCATAGTGTCCCTGCTAATATTTCACAATAAAAGCCTGGTAAAGAAATGAAGAATTTCTGTCATTGAAACACTGGTTGTGGGCTTTTATTTTGAAATGGTTAAAGGAACTATTGAGTTTATCCAGCAACTTTAAGGTTTTGATGTAATCGTGTTGTAATATGACAAATTAAACTTCAAAAAGAGGAAGTTAGAAACACAAACCTGCCTCTAATACAAACCTGTTTCCTGCTGCAGTTAAAGACCGAGGGCCACGATTTGAGGATTACTCAGTTTATATCAAAGTTTAAAATGAATTAAAACTTTATAAACTTTCCTGTTTTATTATGTAGGCCTGTTTCCTTGCAGGAGAAAAGAGGAAGACCTTTATTTCTGATTCCTGCTTCATTTTGAAATGAGACCAGGAGCAGAGCTGATTAAAGCTACTGTTAATTACACTGTTGCAACAAACTGTCTGCAGCCGTTTAGTGATGCTCTGTCAGCCTGTATTGAT
Source organism: Pseudochromis fuscus (assembly GCA_900323345.1). NCBI lineage: Eukaryota > Metazoa > Chordata > Actinopteri > Pseudochromidae > Pseudochromis > Pseudochromis fuscus. The sequence goes on along the minus strand of OOFC01050119.1, from coordinate 17,645 downwards.
TATTTACATTATGTGATTAATTAACTACTAGATTTTATTTGGGGAAGTGAACTTAAAATGTTGTAACATTAGGGACTTGATGGTTAGTGGTTCAACTATTCCTGCATGTCAGTTGGTACCATCAGTAGCTGCAGGAAGTGACACGTTAACTCTGCAGTTTGTTCATCTCTGGACGTACGAGCTTCACTCTGAGGAAGACGAAGCAGTCATGTGATGTGCGGTAAACACAGTCCTCTGATTGTGCACACTCCTTCCCCCCGCCGCCCCCTCGTCCTTATTGGCGACCAGGAGGTGGGCGGGTGGATCAGCCTCAACATGGCCGCCGCGCGCTGCTCTAAGCCACTCGGCTAATCTGTCGTCTGTTTGCACGTCTGATGTGTGTGGTGTGATTAGAGGCAGATCAATGCAGGGGCTGATGAGAGTCTTAACAAACACAACGGTAGGAGCTGTGAATGCTGATCGTTGTCTCTCAGGCGGATCAGGATCAGGAGGGAGGTTCAGGTCTCAGGTCCTTCCACTGATGCTGATGAGGACCTACATCATATCAGTGCATTGCAGCAGCAGTGTACTGGGGATATTCTTCAGCCTTCAGAGTAATTGGCCGACTCATTGTGCTGTTATAAATGGTGGCTTCCAGGAACGGCTCCATTAAAAACGAATTGGTAACGCACTGCGTGACCGCAAGTCCAGTGGCCGGTCTGATTTCTCCAGGGGCTATTTTGTGGTTCGGTACTGGCGCTGCTACAATTAAATAAAGCAGAATAATGAAGTAAATCTCATTTAGCCGCGAGAGTCCAGCAAGACAATCAGCAGTTGTCGCAGATCTGTGCTGCAGATATCGATTGTCTGTCCAACAGTGTAGGAATAACAGATGGGAGCTCTGGTTGAGATGAGGCTTTCCTTAAACCACTTCACTGTGTACTCTGGCTGCGAGCTCTCCTCATTCACTGTGTGTGTGTGTGTGATAAAAAAAAATCCACCGTAAAGCAGATTTATATCACATTCATAAAGCAGATTTATATCTCTGAGCGAGTCAGCGATTCGGCGTGCTGCTGTTAATTTATGCTGATGCGCCACAACAAGATGCAGTGAGATACAATAAACTAAGATACAATAATAAAAAGAAACAAGCTGCATGGTGCAAGACAATATGACACAATACAGAATGACATGAACAGCAGACAGCTGGGCCCTCGTGGACCTCACCTCACAGCCTCTGGTCCAGAAGCTCAGGTCACATCAGATGAATGAAACCTGAGGAGGACACTGTACTAGGTGATTACTGGTCCTGGGAGAAATCAATGGAATCAGTGTGGCCAGGATCTGATTATTCCTCCCATTCAGTGAAGCACCAATCAGCTGCTGTAGATTATGGTCGTCATTTTTTTTACCCCAGAAATTCATTAAAATCCTCCGTTTGTACAAAATACTGCAGCAAGCTTAGAAACAACACAACCACATAATCACATGTCCTGCCTCGTCATAACGTTGGCAGAGTTCCAAAGGACATAACTGTGAAGTAAATAATTTGAAATATACATGTACATTCTAATTGAAGTTACTTTTTGTAGTTTGTTTCTGAAGTATTCCTCAGATCTCTGTCTTCAAAGGGATACTCCACTGGGGGTGTGGTCACCAAACTGCACTTCATTGGTGCAGCTGTTGCTAAATGTCCGACCACAGGAAGTCCTCGGTTTACGAAGTCTTGGACCTTAAAGTCTCGTTAGGTCGTCAGCTTTCAACGCTAAAACAAATTTCATGCGGGAACTAGTTTGCAAGCAGAGCAGACGAATACGTCGTTACGAAGATGACTGTGTTTACATTCATCACCAAGCACATGTCGCTATACCTTTTCATGTGTTTGTGTAAATTTACCAGAATTCAACAGGCTTCTGCGAGCGTGTCAAGAAATAGGCAAAAGCGTTGAATATTTTTCCCATGAAGCCACCGTTCAGTGTCAAAAATCTCATTGTAATGTTGGCAAAAGGGTTAATTAGCATCAAGAAGTGTTCGTTCAGATTCACAGCGAAAACTTACGACTTACATTGCACCGTGCCTCCTGTCAACCACTTTTTGCCTTTGTTGTGTCGTCACAGATGTTTTTAGATTTACAAGAACCCACCTTTTCTTGGACCAGTTGTTCACACTTGGTCTGATCCCCTGGCTCAGAGCCTCCCCTCACTTCCTGTGAGAGAATAATCTTTTATTTCCTGTTTGGTCTTAGTGGTGTAAACATGGCGTAAACCGCCCCTGGCTTTGTAAGTTAGCGTAACAAAACCTATATATAACCTGTGGGTGTTGTGGGAGGTAGATCTCCCTGTGTGTGTGTGTGTGTGTGTGTGTGTGTGTATAAAATCCATGTTGTGGCAGAATCAATTAAAGCTAGCATGTGAGAAACAGCACTAATGTAAAGGACGGGATCGTCAGCATAACATACAAACCCCGACGTCTACAAACAAAGCAAACATTTCATTTGCGCACGATTCGTTCCACGTGTCACTGCCGTGTGTTGCTGATGTGTTTGCTATTGAACATATAAAACCTGTGCACACACTCCCTGCTGTTCAAAGAGGAAACATGACTGAAAGCTAAGTGTATGAAATCTTGCGTTCAGCTTTGCCAGAAAAGGAGAAAGCCCCTATAGCCACTCTGTTTCTTTACATTAAGCACACTGCAGCTTCTAAACGGATTAAAAATGTATGAAGAGCAGCGGCGGAAAACAACCCAGTTTCCTTGTAAAGCTGTCTGTTTGCTGGACCGCGGCCATGTGTGAAGTGTGTTTAAAGGAGAGATTTCTCCCTTCAACACGTATCCCGGCGCATTAAGGCTGCCAGCTGTTTAGCAGGAAACCATGGCGGGGCGGTAAATGGATGGACCTGTGAACAGCAGGTGATGATGGTGGTTGAGCCGCGGCCTCTCGCAGGCTGGGAGCTCTTACTGCCTGCGATTCATCCATCAGCCCCGTTGCTCTCTTCACATGGTAATACCCTGACAGAGTGTGTAATGCAGGTACGGACCGGCTGCCTTTTGTCTGACCAGCGGTGCAGCTTCACTCTGCTGTGTGTGTGTGTGTGTGTGTGTGTGTGTTTATTAGCAACATATTGGCCTTTCAGAGCCGTGGCTGATTGATTTTGCACGCTTCCCTGTGTTATCTTTGTCAGGAGGTGGGGGTGAGTGATGGCGCCCCGCCCACACAGGCCACAGGAAAACAGGGCGGGGCTAAGAAACCATTCCTCCAGTGATGGAGGGAGGTTTTTGTTGGAGGGATCTGACACTGAAGGGAGGGAAACACCACATAGTTCATCATTGAGGTCATTTTTATTGGAATGCAGAAAACATAGTGACCTCCTAATACCAGAGCTTATTAGCTGCTTGGAATAGAAACAATGAGTCCAATCTGACAAACAATAAACATCTAAGGGAGCACTGGCCATGTGTTTCATCTGGAGGAAGATGAGGATTATCGACCTCCAGTCTCCACATTTGAAGCATATTTGCATAAATCTATTTGCTATTGAAAAACAATTTGTGTGCACATTGACTCCAAGCTGAGCCACGCCCACAGTGAAGAAACTGAGGAGAAAGGAAACAATGAAGACAGTCAGCGAGGTCTCTCATTGGCTCCTGTACCAGTGGTTTGCAGCTTTCGTGGGTCTGGTTTAGTTTTGTTGTTGTTTTGGAGCAGGAAGTGACTTTAAATCTTAATGCAATTTCTATTCAAGTTTTAATTTACCTAGTCCCATTAGCTGCAAACTCTGTGCAGAAAAGTTTTAGTCAATTGTTGTGGGTCGTCTGTGCAGTACTTTTCATTTGGACTTTGTAAGTATTTGTAGTAACACTGTGTGTATAAGATTGGATGCAGCCACCAGGTCTCAAAAGTGAAGCTAATGTGGAAGTGTAAAAAAGTGTAATACCACCAACAGCCACTAGGTGCTGCTCCAACTGACCTCAGTTCAAAAATCCTCATTTTCAATCCTGAAATACTCAATTTTTCCACGTTATTCGGATGTTTTGAGATAAAGTCAACTCCATGATCTGGTGGGAGGAGTTAGGGGCGGGGCTAGTCTGATTGACAGGTGGTCCATGTGAAAACCATTTCATCAGATATTAAGCTTCAGAAAGATTTCAGGGTGTGGTACGTTTGATTGGCAGGTTGTAAAGCTGGACATTTGGAGCCTCTAGTGGTTGTCGGAGGAACTGCAGCGTTCATCGTCTGGTGACTGACAGCTGAAATAGTGACGGTTGATCCCAGCATCGGTCCACACTGACGGATGCTGGTTTCAGATTTGTGGAGGTCAGGAAGCAGGTTAATGCGCACACACTGGAAATCAGTCAGTTTATCCACATCAAAGAGGTCGCTCCATCTGTGCTGCTGAGTAAACCCACACACGGTCGATGAAATGTCACGTTCTAATGTCTTTAGATAAGTTGTTGCTCTGAGTGACGCAGGAGCCTCCTTTCATTTAAATTCATGAAATATTACACCCTCCATACTCTCTGTGTGCATGGCCTGGGCTGACAGAGGAGGAGAAGAAGGAAGTTGGCCTCTGGCTTTGCTCCTAGACAGAGTTTATCTAGCAACACCCAGCTGTCACCGTGACACACACACACACACACACACACACACACACACACACACACACACACAAACAGCCTCAAAGTTCAGCAGTGTTAGTGAGTATTTAGCAGACACAAAAAAAGCTTTGGAAGATTCACTGGTCAGGTTTTCATCCTGTGTAGTTTCTTCTGTGCTGGAGTGTGTGTGTGCAGGTTCACATGCACCTTCATCCTCCTTTTATCTGCATGTGTGTGTGTAACACTGCACCTCTCATGGATTAATGTGGACTCGTACGTGCTGATCATCACACGCTGACCAGCAGCAGCTCGCAGCAGTCGTCTCCTCTCCCACATCTGTCAGATCACGGAAATGTCCTCTGGTCAAAGTCTGCGTCCGTCCAGCTGAGGCTCACAGTGTCCTGCAGACACAAGATCAACCCTCTGTTTGCTCTCCTCCTAAGGCCTTGATCACTGTGTGTGTGTGTGTGTGTGTGTGTGGACAGTCCAACATCACAGCGACTGTTAATGATTAGTCAGACTAAGCAGCCAGCTCCGTTATTAGCACGATGAGCTGCTAGGAGCTACTTCCTTAGTGGGCGGGGCCTATATTTACCTCAACTACAGAAGGTAACACCTGCACCTGAGCTCTGCTTCTTCTAGAGGCGGGACTTCCTCTCTGACTTCCTCTGCTTGATAAGTACCCAGCTACTGACGGTGCTTTTATTGTGAAATATTTAGAGGTACATTATATATTTGATTCATGTTGCAGTTGCCTTGTTGTAAGCAACTGATTTCTATTATATTGTTGGATTATCAGCCTAACACAAATCTGCAGAACAGTAAAAACTTGAGGATGCAGCTTCCTCTTCAAGCAGAGTCACATCTGCAGATACAACAACACACACATTGTATAAAGTTGCTTTTTAGCAGCTGCCAAAAAACATCCCTGACTCAGAAAAAAAACAGTTTATTTGATTTTAAACAGGATCTTGAATCATTTCTGAATTGTGATGTTGAAAGAAGGATAATTATTTAAAAATGAACTCAATGGAGCTCATAACAAACATTTATTCAACACTTAAACCATGCAAACTTCTATAATTATATGGCAATTACTGAGGAAATGTTTCATTTTTACTGTCATTCACATTTTTTCTAAACATTTTGAAATGCGTTCAGAGTATTAAACCTTCATCAGTTTTATTATTAAAAAGTAAACTCTCCATCATGTCCAGAGTCAGAAGCTGCAGCAGATCCTCCAGTGACTGGCGTTTGGTCAGATGTTTTTTTATTTTCTGTCCAAATGTCTGAGCGGTGAAATCACTCCCTCCATCCTGCTGAGGGAGGATTTCCAGCCAGTCCAACACGTAATGAATCGGTCCTCACTCGCCCTGAGGCAGCGCGACCCCTTCAAACACTTTCATTAGTCTGGGTGTCAGCGGAGGGTTTGGGTGTCCCGTTGTGGCCTGGATGTGATTTTCGAGGGTTTTACTCTGACATGACTAACAACCTGAGGAAAACACTGGGCTCTTATCACCTCCGAGGAGAAAGCAACAAGGTTGTACTTGAAGGATATTTGTAGTTTCAGTCCAAACAAATCTTAAACACACAACTTTTGTATTTATTGCTGTGTCCTGCTCTTTATCCCTGCACCTTTAAACACTTGCTTCCTCTGTCTGACTTATCATTGAGTGTGTGTGTGTCTGCAGGGCCTTTCACTACAGTTAGGATCATTTTCTTCCAGCGAGGATATTGATCAGGTGCCACCGATCGAGCAGTTCTTGTGCGGCACATTCAGCACCGGAAAGGCTTCTTGGGAATTACAGAAATGAATGTCACGGCCCGTCTTGTGCCGCTCTCAAAAAGTAAACTTAAACACTACATCATCATCTTTGGAGAAGTAGTCCCACACCTTATTGGCTACAGTATTGATCTTAAAAGTAACTGTGGCTCTTAGAAAAATGAATGCAGTGAAGTAAAACACTTGAATGGTGGTGGAGAGGAAGTGGGAAGCAGCAGGAAACTTTAAGGAGGTTGAAATGATTCCCTCCTCCAGCCTCAGTCCAGGCTCGGCAAAAACACCAACAAACTCAACAGGTCCAGAGCTGCCTGCGTCGTCTGGAGGATGTTGATCATGATCGATAAACTCTATGAATTCCCACGTTTAGGTGAGGACAGAAGTGTGCGTTTTTTAGTGGTCGTGGGACGAAAACTGTTGGTGGCGCCCACAAGGAGGACGCATGGCGAGTTTCCTGCGCATGTGGAGGACGGTGGACACACGGGCGTCACATTGTCACGGTGCAGTCCCCCCGTTCTGTACGCTGTGTGTGCTCCTGCTGCAAGACTGCTGCACGTCTCAGCTCGTCCAAAGTCTCGTACGAGGACATCTCACGTTGCCCCCTTGTGCAAAATGAACCCCTTGCAACTTTTTTTTACCTCTGACGACGGGGGACGCACGATTCCCAAACCTGAGAGTCCAGTTGGGGCCAAAACTTAAACAGTACCTGAGTCAATGCTGGACTTGTGTAAATACAACGGTTAGCTAGCTAACGAGCTATAAGCAAGTTGTCACTGCTGATAAATGAGTCACCAATTAGAAATCAGCCCAAATTATATTACCGTATTTTCCGGACTATAAGCCGCTACTTTTTTCTGACGCTTTGAACTTAAACACCGGTGTTTCTCATGTATCAGCGGCACGAAGCTCGTTAGCTTTTTACAAGCTAGCAAGCTCCGTCCCGCCGATACATCTAGCATCGTCACATCAGACCCAGTCAGAGTGGACCACATGAAACTGTTCGAATAAATTCAATAGCGGCTTATAGACAGGTGCACTCAATAGTCCGGAAAATGCGGTAATGTAAATGTGTCATTTATATGAACCTAAAATCAACTTGAAGTTAAAGCTAAAACTACAAGTTCATTTGAATCATGAGAGGGATTACTTTGATTTTCATTTTACAGTAATTCTTTGATTTAACTTGAAATATTGAGTCAAAATAACAAGATCTCAGACGTTAATCATCAGTCAGAACTTGGCAACTATAAAATTGTAGTTAACTCAACTCTGTGAATTAAGTTGAAGCAAAGCAAGTTTTTTTGTTGACTTAACTTGTGTTTTCAGGGTGGCAGGGGAACTTAGCGTTAATTTTTTTCCCCCAGAGCCGAAACATTTCATAGATTTCGAAGGTTACTTCGTCTTTTCCTGCTCCTGGACACATGGTCTCCACAGTTTGGTCTCCTTGACTCCATAACTTGGCCAGTTTGGAAGATTTTAGCTTTCACAGTGGTGCTAATTGGGTCAGATCCTCACATGAACAAAACCATGTCCCTGATTAAACTTTCACAAGGCTCCCACTCTAAAATTGTGAACAGACCAAATAAGCTTTGAAATGACCTGCTAGGATAAGTTAAAAGTTTTGGGATGCTGAGGTTTCTTGTGGAAAACCTCAGCCTGCAGCCTCTCCTTCCCCCAGAAAACAAAACCTGACATCTTGTCTTGAAAAATGGTCGTCGGTATAAAAATTAAAGACTTCTATACCGTGAGCAGTGACTGAGGTTTCCTACTTGACAGGCTTCGGTTGTGTTTGCTCCAAATGTAATCAGCCGCGGGACACTGAACCTTACAGCAACACTTTACAATTAATGTGTCACCTCTCCCTGCGCCTGTTTTGTAAACACACAGCGAATAATGTTTCAGTGTCAGTCTTTTAGGTACAGAGGCTGACATTTCATTGAAAGCTCCAGGCTCAGACATCTGCTCGTACCTTGGTGTATTTAAAAAGCCTTGTGCATTGTGTACTTATCTTTTCACACATGCAACCTGTAGACACAGCTGGTGTATTTCATTTTATTTTATTTATTTATTTTGTGGAGTGCAGATTAAAAGCCTTAAAATGCTGTTTTAATTTGAGGTAAACCTGCATTAAACCCTCATAAATGGGCTCAGAGCAAAACTTGCAGGAGTGTCCCCAACATTAAACCATAGTGTGTATTTAAAACAGTCAATACAGTGCAATACCACTGATGGCCACTCGATGCTGGATCCAGAAACTTATGCTGTACTCCAGGTGAGTCAGAGTTCCCGTCATGCGTCTTCTTGTGACGAGTACTAGGACGCACACTGGCAATTTCACCACTCGACAGCCAATAGGAGTACTCCTCCGGGTAACCGCGGCGACAGCAACTTCCGCCATCAACAATGAACAAGATCGTAAATGTTGCTGCTTTTACCTTTTGTTGTTGACGTCCCAGAAACTGAGCTGCTCTCCTTCGTGGTGCACAGTTCAAGTTGTGTGATAAAGCTCTGGACGGACACAAACAGCGACAATAAGCTCGTCCTCCATTACTGTTCGGTGACGTCAGGGATACATTACCAAATTTGTACCGAATTTGTTGCTTGACTTAAAACTTTTTCAACTCACACGACGCAACCGTTGCATCTTCTCGCACGAGATGCAAAATCACATCTACACGCACCTTCCCATTCACTTATCATGTCATCCCGTCTCTACACACATTTACATCAGATCTGCCCCGTTAGACTCCAGTTGACTTCAATTCAGAACCAGTCATTTGCAATCGTGAAGTACTCAGTGAATAAATATTTCCCACAAGTCATTCTGATGTCATTAGCTAAAGTCAACTCTTCTTCTCAGTGATCTGGTCCATCTGAAAATCATGTATTATTCAGTAGATACTGACAAAGAGGAAGATTAAGGGGTGTGGTTAGTTTGATTGACAGCTCTGATCTCCAGTGGTTTGGAGGCTCATTCACAGGTGAACCTGACTCCTCCACATTGGTCAGTGTCCTCTGGTTCAAGGGTCAGACCCGCCTCTTCACTCCCCCCTTCATATCCAAATATGGTCACTTCCTCAAACCAAAGGGTGACGTCACGGTGACAACGTTCATCTTGCACTCAACCAGCACTGGCCTCATTAACCAATGAGGACGTTGTCTATGGAAGTTAAGAAACTGATGTGTGATGTCTGTTTCAGAGGTGCAGTGTCCTCCTCTCTTGTCCCTGTCCCTGGGCGTAGTCTCCAGGTGATGAACAGCAGTGTCGTGGACAAAGCCAAACACCAGCTGAACTGTGAGTTACTCTCTCAGCCCCGGACGCTTTTAAACTCCCTGCGGGCTCGTCCAGTTTGGCGCACGCACACAAAAAAACTATGAAATGCACTTAAATGAGAGAGAAGTCCTCGGACCAGACAGGACTCTACATTTTAGAAGCATATGCTGCCTAAAAATAAATTGATGCCACCTTAAAAAATTGAAATAGGAGCATGTGAGCACGTCAGAGTGAGGACTTTTTTTTTTTGTTATTTCCCATTTTTTTCCCCCTGGTTCAGGAGTGCATCACCGTAAGACCCTGAAAGACACACTGCCACAGACACAGAGGGGGCATCGCGGTGTATTATTAGACATAGAAATACAGGTGAAGTGTGGATTTTAATAACATTACGAGTGTGTTAAGTTTTTTCTTATCTCTCCGTGGGGGGATTTGTCAGTCGTCTCAGTTTTCTAAGGTGTCGCTGAGGACACGGGGAGGTGAGGAAGAGGAGATGGGATAGGAAGAAGAAAGGATAGGTTGTGCAAAACGTCAATACAGAAGAGATAATGTTGCAACAATACAGGGATTTAGAAGTACATATAAATCTGTGGTAATTAAACATAATAGACACACATGTAAAGTGAAAGCGTCTTTTCCAAGTTTTCATTCTCAGTTTCTTGATCTATTGCACCTTATTTTTTCAAGGTCTTTCTCAGGCTGTGTCGGTGTTGTTATATTTGCACCTGTGAGCAGCTCCTCCACTTTCTCCACACTGACAATAGTATCCTTGAAAAACCCACTCGAAGATAAGTGGATTTAACACATGTGCAGGGTTTCTTTACTTCATGTCGACACTTTTCCCTCCCTGTTGAACACATACTCGCTGTAACACTGCTCAGGATTAGTACATATGGAGCTTTCTACTCTTTTTCTATTTTAAATCTTTTTTCCCTCCTCCACTCTTCTCATTTAGCCGCCCGAGAGTGATGCTCAAATGAAATTTGCACTCGCAGAACACACTTGTGGAAGTCGTAACTGTTTATAAAATCCAATATTGAATTCAATCTCGGCCCGACAGCGGTGATGCGGCATCGGCACTCGGGTTATTTTGACAACACTAATGAATATATGGATGGAAACGTTAGAGGGAGGGATAAATGGGTGCAAGAGGGTGATTAGCGGGGAAAGATGGAGGTGTATGGATTATGAATGGGTTAATGTGCTGCAGCAGAGAGGAAGTGAAGGGTTAAAGAAGGCAGCAGAGATGGAGGGAGGGCGGGTGAGACTCGGGCGAAGGGAAAGCTTTTTGCAACCTGCCACCGGAGACATCACAGTTTTTCTGCTCAGAGGGTTTTCACTCGTTAGGAACGAACGGCTTTGTGTGTGTGTGTTTGTGTGTGTGTGTGTGCACCAAACTAAGCCTCAACATGTCAGCACCGCCGGGACCTCCTCCCGTGTCCTCCCCTGCCCTCCTCTCTGACTTTTTGTCTCTGTCTCTCTTCCTTCGATGACATTTTATTACACCTGCCGTTACCTTTTGTCACTTCTTCCTCTCCTCTCTCGTCTTCTCCACGGCGTCCCGCAGTATATACCCTTCTTCCTTTAAAAGGCGGGGATCTCAGTGTAGTTTGTTTTTTTATTCATCATCCCGGTGCCATTAGGTCCATATCCCGTCCCTTTACACCTGAGCATCTGTGACAGGCTGTGAACACTCAAAGAAAGGCTTTACTGTCAATAATGGATTAAGCAACATGCAGGAAAAAGGTATAAGAGGACGGGATGGGAGTTTTTTTTAAGTTAGCAAGAGAAGATTGCACTTATATTTAGATGGTGACAAAACTAGAAAGAAACAGAGAAAATAAGTTATTTTGTGTCTGATGTCAGGTCTCCGACAAGCTCGCTGCCACTCAATCGAGGCTATTTATCAAACATCAAAATGCCCCGAACGGGAGAGGATACCTGGACTCGGAGGGCCGCGGCACCTCAGCAGATGGGGATGAGATGCTCTGTGACAGGCAGACAGATAGATCGACGTGCAGGCAGACGTGGCACAAAATTGGTCGGTGGGAGGTAAAATTTACTCCGACGTGGGTCACGTCAAACAGAGCGATTGCAAAGACAAATTGTGTTTTTCCAACCACCTCAGCCAGACCTGGGTCGGCTCAGAGCACCAGACAGACTGTTTATGTAACTTTATTCCACAGATAAATCTACACTTCACTTCCAGTGTTTGTGCTCTGGATATATGTGACATGATGAGCTGTGCATGAGGCTAAAAGCATGTAAATGTAAACAGGGTGTTGCTGTTGTGTTCACATGGATTGATGTACTTTTCATATCTTGTGTTTGGGAAAATTTAAGTTTCAAAAACACTGAAAATATCTGTGTTGTACAAAATCACTTCTGAACATTCATAATCCTCAGTCAGTATTTTTTAGAAATGTGTAAAAATGATATAAAATTGCCAAAAATGTTGCCACAGCTGTGAGATAAACATCAGAAATGCAGTGTTCAGTGTGTTAGTAAGAACATTGTGAATGTTTGTGTTGCTTTTGTTGCTGCTGTGATGCCACAAGGGCTGCCGCTAACGAATATTTTAGTAATCGAATAATCTATTGATTACTCCATCGATTAATCGAATAATTGGATAAGAAATGCATGTTAAGGTGCAATAAAAAAAATAGCGCTGCTGATCAAAATTAGCATGAGGGTGGTTTGTCGCAAGCTGGGCGATGGGTTAGCTTAAGTGCTAGCAGAATCCCAGACTATCGTATGCTTCCCGTTAATGTGGTATTTCAAACAGGAAGTGCTTCAGTGAAACCTCCTTCCTGCAGAGTGTGTGTAATACTTCGTCTTGATTTTTTTGTACTTTCATTTCCCATCAACAGGGCCAACATACTATCTTTTCAAACAAAAAAACCTAAAAACCAAAAAGCCGTGCTGTTTCCCATCTTCCCTCTTTATTGGTTGGCTCTGCTGCCTGTCGCTGTCGTGCTTCTTCTTCTCCTTCTTCCTGTCTGTTTCTGTCAATACCGTAAACAGTGGGAGCGATACTGCCCCCACCACTTCCTGTGGGGAACTACAAGTACAGATTACTTTTTCCTGGCTGGTATTTGATTTTATCAATCAGAAAAACAATAATCCGACGCATCGATTATTGAATTTCCGCGTCGATGAATTTTTTATGCTCGACCTAATCGATTATGTCGAGTTGCCACCACACTATTAAAATGGATTCAAATAACTAAGGTTAAAGGTTAAACTTCAGATGTGTGGTACATGTGAGGAAAACTAATCCATTAATATTGTGTGGAAATCTTTTTTGTAATTTTGTAAAATACATTTTCTGTTTATATTATCATTTTTTTTCATGCACAAGGTTTTATACATGAACTTTCAGGGTTAAATAATTTTTGCATGAACATTTACACTAAAAAAATCCCACAGTTAGGTCTTTGCACATAAAACCAT
>OOFC01050117.1:9914-20929 GCA_900323345.1 Pseudochromis fuscus | reverse complement strand
CTCCTCCTCCTCCCTCTCCTCCTCCTCCTCCTCTCACACAGTGAACATCATGGATGTAACATACCAGTAATTTCAGCCGTGACATCAGCGTCCGTGTTGTTGATTAGAAACTCGCGTCATATTCAGGGTTCCCTGTAATTGAATGTCCTCTTCCAATAACCTCAAGGTCCTCGGGGGTCTGCGCTGGTTAGCGTTGGCATGGCAACAGCACTTGGACATTTTTGTTTTTTGAATGAATGTATTTAACAGTGAACACTCGCCTCTCTCTCTCTGGCTCCACCAGCATCCTTATTAAAACCACATTAAGCTTTAATGGCCTGACTTCATCCAAACGGCCAAAACATGAACTGGTACGTCGATCAGCACGTCCTCATCCCTCATTCTGAATTCACCTCGTTTATTATTGAACTCCCTGCTGCACTCATTCATATGAACAATCACAGTATCCCTTTGCCAGCGCTTTACACTCTCCTGGATCTGAAAGACTCAGAGAAAACACTAGACTCTGAATAGACAAAGCAACCAAATCTCAAAATGAAGCCGATGCAGAAGTGCAAAAAAGTGTAATACCACTGACGGCCACTAGATGCTGGCTCCAAAAAACTCTGACTCCAACTGACTTTAATTCAAAAATCCTCATTTTCAATCCTGAAATATTCAGTCAATACATTTCTCCACAAGTCATCCTGATGTCATTAGATAAAGTCAACTCTTCTTCTCAGAGATCTGGTGGGAGGAGTTAGGGGCGGGGTTAGTCTGATTGACAGGTGGTCCATCTGAAAATCATTTATCATTCAGGAGATATTAGACTGAGAGAAGGGGAGGAGTTAGGGGCGGGGTTAGTTCAGCCGACTGCTCTGGTCTCCAATGAGAGCAGAGATTAATTAAACTCTCATCCACATTGGACAGTGTCCTCAGGTTCAAGGGTCAGACCCGCCTCCTCACTCCTCCCTTCATATCCAAATATGGTCACTTCTGGCTCCAAGCAACAAACATGGCTACCAACCAAAGTCCTGGTTTCAAAATGTGAGCCATGCCACAGAGCTTTGTCCACTTTATGTACATAAAACATAATAACAAAATGAAAACTGTAACTGTAACCCTCCAGGGTGGAAAGTTTGAATTTCCAAGAATTTCAATGGGTGTATTGTAAAGAGTTTGATAAAATCAGCTCAGCACAAATGTTAATATTGAACTATTTTGGATTTATAGGTGTGAGATTATGACGTTGGCCTTTTCTTTAAATAATTGGTTATTTGATACTAGAAGTATGAAAATGGATTATCAGATGCTTCGACTGACAGAACATAATCAGGAGTTTGTCACCTACATCAATTTATAGTCTGATAATGTTCATTGTTGGTTTTCTGGCCTTGGCCGGGCAGGAAAGTTGTGAATTACTAGGATAATGTTACTTTTATATGTTTGGAGATATGTTGGAGGGAGGCGGAGATCAGCAGTCAGTGATTAAAAAACACATGCAGTATTTTAAAAGAGGACATCTGGACATGTTGCAGATTTTATGAACTTGCTGGGAAGCATGAATCGGACAAAATTCACGCTGTGTGTAAAATGTGCCTCAAATTAAATACTTTGGTAACACAATAAATGTGAGAAAATGTGTTCGCTGTTCTCACTGAGTTAACGTCTGCAACCAAAAAGATTCACACCTTGTATAATCTTCATCATAAGGATAATATAATATTGGAGTTTATACCATCATTGCCCCAAAAAGGAAGTTATTTCTGCAGCGAGGCGCCATAAAAATAAAATACAAACGTAATAAGATAAGTTGTACTTATCTCACAAGACTCGCCAGAGACCAGCTGAGGCAGGATTTTATTCCCTTGTAAGGCTGACACTCCAAAAACACTGAAGCCTATATTTCCTATACTGCAACTGATCGCATCATTATGTTTGAATGTCGGCAAAAACCCAAATCTTTCAATCTCTTTGCACCCGCTTCGTAATGCAGCGTTTCTGTGTATTTTTAGTCTCCAGCTCGAGTGGACATAACCCAAAAGACATCATCAGTGTGATACATTCAGACCAGACGAAGCTTCTCGAGAGCCAAAAAAGACATTAAACAACTGTGTGGAGTTCCCCCTTTGTGTTTTATGACTTTACCATACGGGACATTGAGTTATTTATATCAGATTCCTTTGTGTTAAAGTGAAGCATCTCGCAGAGCTGCCAGCCGAGCGCTGTTGTTTTCCATCACTAACTAACCGACTGGACAGCAGCAGCAGAATAAAGCAAAGATGAAGAAATGCAAGTGGACTTTTAAGGAATCCGAACCATTCGTGCAATGTGCTGGGAATGTGTTTGTCAGTACTGGAGACAGCTGCTCCAATGAGAGCTCTCCAGAGCATATTGTTGATATGGTGAAGGGTAAAAGTGGAATAGTCTGATTTACATGTGGAATAATCGATGTGAAAAGTCCCACGACAAACAAGTCATCTGGCTTTAATAAGGATGCTTTCATACAGATCACCTTATGAGGGAAAACATCTAAATGGGATATTCTTTTGATCGCATCACAGCCATATATCATCCAGGCCTGTTTGTATTTGGTGTCTTTCTGGGAATAATCTACTCGCTGAAAAAAATGTTCTGCCTTATACAACAACAAAGAGATTTATAGACTAGAAAGAACATCCACCAAGACATTATCTACATGTGCTGATGCTGGTGAACACTGTTGCTCTCTGGTGGTGAAACAGCAACACTGTCTTGTTAAAATGTTTGCTTATTGTGAGCGATCTGATCCTCTGTTCTAACCTACAATCTGATGATTAGTTCCTTGGTTATTACCATAGACTGTGTACAGAAGTAGATGAAGCAACCAGGACTCAAAAATGAAGACAATACAGAAGTGCAACACGGTGTAATACCACCAACAGCCACTAGATGCTGGCTCCAAGTATAATTGACTTCAATCAAAAAAATCCTCATCTTCAATCCTGAAATATTCATCAATATTCATCAATACATTTCTCCACATGATTCCCCAAATCTCTAAAAGATTTCATTGAGATCGGCTCAGTAACAAACAAACAAACTAACAAACTAACTAACAAACAAAGGCAGAAACTTGTCTGAGGTGAACATGAGAAGAAGACAAATCAATAAATAAGTTAAAGAGATCAAACTGTTGATGAAGCTGGTGCGATTCAGTAGTGAAACATCTCTGTTATGATCACTTCCTGCCTGATCTAGATCATGACTCAGATATGAAACAGACAGATCGAAGCCACAGCGAGAGGTTTGTCCCTCATTGAACCGCTGAGCTTCAGATGAAGAGGAGCTGTTGACTATAATCACACAGATGTGCACTGCACATTTCTCCATTTAGTCTTAATGGGGAAAAAGTTTCTTGGCAAAGTGATAAGGTCATAGTTTGGCGTCACCGGTTTCTGTGAAGAGAAGTCATGAAGTACAAACCTTTTAGATTAACTTTATCCTGACTGTTTGTTCCACACATGGTTCGGATTAAGCACTTAGGGGGAAAAATCCAGAAAAACAGTTGTTGGTGATGAAGCTTGTGGTTTCAGATTCTTTTGTTGTGTGATGGTGTGATTTTGCAATATGATACAACAACATGTGTAATTTTGCTAGTGATAATGAATGTGATGAAAACTTCCTCTGGGGAACATGAGTCCAGTCGTGTTTGCACGTGGACATGTTGGAATAATGATCCTAAAAAATCAGACTGAATGATCAACGTTGTGCTTTGTATCCTGTGTGGACCATGAACACTGACAACAAATTCAATGGAAATCTCTTCATGTGTAAAGTTGGCGCACAGACCTAAAGTGATGCCACTGGTTATTATCTGTAATTATTGTTAAAATAGATTTAAATTTTGGCCTAATGGTGGCGCTGGAGGAAGGGTTAGGGACTTACCAAAACATTCAAGATTAACCCTGGCTTCAAGGATTATAGATTATCAATAAAACTCCAGGTCCAGGTAGGGGTCTAGACATCTTGCAGATCCATTCATCTTGTATACACCAAACATCAAAAACCAAAAGTTACGTTAGAAGCATGATTGTGATTTATTGACGGTGCCACCCTGAGGTGAAATATCACTCTAAAGGATTTCCATGAGGTTTGGTCCAGAGTCTGCAGAATACTAACATCATGGTGATCATATGAGATTCAAACATCCACATTTAAAAGGTGAACACTCGCAGGTGGATGAAACTGTGTAAGAACCATGTACACTTCTTCTCAGTGGTCTGGTGTCCTCGGGTTCAAAGGTCAGACCCGCCTCCTCACTTCTTATCCAAATATGGTCACTTCTGGCTCCCAATAAAACAAAGTGGCCACGTTCAAATACCAAACTCCTGACTTCAAAATGTGAGTCAACAAACCAACAGGTGATGTAGCTTCGTCCAGTCTATCGTACAAACTGAAAACATGCTGAAAGTATAGCCCAGAGAAACCGACCAATCAGGGTGTGAGCTCATACACAGGCTTTGTGTTTGTACTTTTATTCAGTCTTAAAAATGCCACTGTGATCAGGACACATGGAGGAAAAATAAAAGCACAACACTGTCAGTTCTTGGAGTTGTTAATAAGCCTTTAGTGATTTTCAGCCCAGTGTGAATTAAACAAGACGCACTGAAGGAAACAGGAAGAAAGACGAGGAAATGAAATGACAACCATAAAGCCACAAACAGCTTCTGTTGAATGTCAAGAAACTTTTACTAAAAAACTTCAAGACACCTCGGCTCCACGAATACTTCACTGGACACCAACAGACGGCTTTTTAGGGGGACTCCACCAGTGACCAATCAAATTGCTCACATATGTCGATTCCCCTCTGATGACTGTGTGATTAGCAAATGCATTTCATGGTCAATTTCGGGGCTTTCTAATCAGTGTAATGAAAAGCAGTCAGTCCGGCGAGCTCCACTCACGGATCATCGCCGCTTCACTCAGCCTCTCTGTTCTCCTGCAGATCCTCCTGATAGCTGTGGTTTCTGGGGTGCGTTTGCATTTCTGTGATTGTCCAGTCGGCCGTGGAAACTCTCTCTTTGTAAATGTAGTGTTTCAGAGTCTGAGGCTCTCTGTAATCCCTCAGATTATCAGCACGGCACAAACACTTCCTTATCAAACTAGTTCAGCAGATTAGCTTTTGTTCTGCTTCATATTCCTTTGATTTGAGTTAGCGTGCGGTCGCAGCTTAAGTATGCAACAGTGACGTGGAGTCTAATGTAATGTGTGATGGTCTCTCACACACACACACACACACACACACACACACTTCCAGGGAACAGCAGAGGCAGCTGACTGTTCTGTAGCCAGGATGTAGCATTAGTGACAAACAGGGAATGTTGTTAATCAGATTTAGAGCCATTTCCGAAAAGGAAGAACGTGCCTCCTCCTCCTCCTCCTCCTCCTCCTCCTCACTCCGTTCACACTTTGATTTCTTCACACCACTTCAAAAGAACAACCAGGAAGTCGTCCCTCTCATTCATATTTATCTGCTGACCAGCACCAACAGGAACTCTGCTTCCAGCTCGGTGTGAAAATGTGACGCACGGAACCAGGATCTTCATCTAAATCAAACATTATGGGCTCTGTAATCTGGATTTTTATATTAAGAATTAACTGTAATGCTCCTTATCGTTACCACAGACAGTTAGAGACTGGATGAAGCTAACGTGATGTCACCTGTTGGTTTGTGGACTCACATCCTGAAAACAGGAGTTTGGTATCTGAACGTGACCATATTGGTTGTTTGGAGCCAGAAGTGACCATATTTGGATGTGAAGGGAGGAATGAGGAGGCGGGTCTGACCTTTGAACTTGAGGACACTGTCCAATGTGGATGAGAGTCAATCAGACTAGCCCCGCCCCTAACTCCTCCCCCCAGATCTCTGAGAAGAAGAGTTGACTTTATCTGATGACATCAGAATGACTTGTGGAGAAATGAATTGATGAATATTTCAGGATTGAAGATGAGGATTTTTGAATTGAAGTCAGTTGGAGCAGCACCTAGTGGTCATCAGGAGTATTGCTCTTTTTTGCACTTCTACATTGGCCTGATTTTTGAGCCCCAGTTTCTTCGTCCATCTCTATGAAGTAAAACTGTGGGTTTTCTGACCCACGTGCTTTTTGTTTCAGTCTCACTGAAACTATTTTATTTGGATTAAAGAAGAAAGCTCAGCCCTTAATTTTTCTTGTAGAAGGATCATACTTTGAATATTAGTGATATTAGTGTATAGTCAGTTTTAAGAAAATGACTTCATCAGAACTGTCCCCACTGAATTATATCTGTAGTAATGACATAAAGAGGTAGAATTAAACCAAACTGTGGAGGGAACTACAGTTTAATCCTTTAATCCTGACTCCTCCGTCCTGCTGTGAGAGACTCGCACACTTTGCACCTCCTGTGAGAAAGTTGTGCGGCTCCTTCATCCACTTCACAACATGTCACAGTCGTGTCTCAAGGCTTTTAAACTCTGCTCGTTTTTTAATTGCATGTTTCTTTTTTTAGGACAAAACCCAATTAGAAATTTAAAAGGAATGAGAGGAAGAAGCTTTTCATACATTCCTCTTTATTTCCTTTTAATAACACGGTTAAGTGAAGTGTTAAACAGCATGAGTGATGGCATTCGCTTTATAGATTTCCTGCAAACTAAATCCCTAATTATCGGACATAAGTGATTACCTCGGCTCGTTAAAGGCACACAACAGTACACAATTAGCCCTGACTTTGGTGGACAACTTTCATTGGCTTGTTACCTCTGTGGTTGGCTCGGTTTTACCCCCCCCTTCAATTTGATGAAACCACTTGTTGGCTGAGTGAGCGAAGGCCAGAAACACCTGATGATTAATGACACAGAGATGCCTCACATATATGTTTGTATCTATGTATGTGTTGATGCGTTGTTTGTTGTTGTTGTTGCCTGAAGGGGATAATGAGCCCATCACACGTTAGCGTGGAGCTGGCACACACACCGACGTATGAATGAATCCATCTGTGCAGGCCGAAGCCTCCTCCTCTCGAAGCAGTGATGTCATTCATGTCAAGGTGACTCTTCCCGTTAGTTAAACACAACAGACAGTTTTTCCAGCATCTGATTTAACCATCCCCCCGTGATAGACTCAGGGAAATAGCTGAAGTCAACCCTTGTTAGAGCAAAGTGAAGAGGAACGTCACTGCAATGGTCCTGCAAAGGTTTTGGTGATGATCGCAGGAAAAATCTGGAAAAACGGGCAAAATCTGGACGACTCGGCTCTGTAATCACAACCACATTGCAGCCTGCATTTGTATTCAGCTGCCTACCTAAACAACGCAGCCACATCACCAAGAGACCTTTTCACAAGCTTCAGAGTTTGAAGTCATATCACCTTTAATTCATGTGGGAAATTCAGCTGCAAAGCCGATTCAGTGGGAAGAGTCCTGAGATGTCTACAGAGTGTAAGCACCGTACATTTCCTCCTCTTGTTAAGTTGTATCGGCTGCAGGTATCTGGAGACTAAAGCACAGAGCTCTGGCAGCAAAATCTAAAAAATAACCAAAAGTATTGAATTAACTTCAACGGGTGTGCACTGGTTTGCTATATGTTTGAGATTTAACAGTGACAGCACCACAGCCAGTGATTTCCAAACGTAACATCAGCCTCAAGTACAACATCTCTCTCCCTGCACGGCTGGGCTGGCTGCAGGTTTGAAACCTTATCTCTGCTGGCAGCTCATGAAGAGAACGGAGCGAACACTCGTTTTATACAATCTGCTGCTTGACAGAAAGAAACACACAAACACACCACGACTCATTGTTACAGCAGCTACCACAGCTATGCTTACTCACATCATCACAGGCCAGATCACAGGACCACACCAGAGCTCCTCGAATCACTCACAACATTTTTAAAGCGTCTGAGATTTCCCTCCGAAACCAAACACCCAGTTGTTTCCAACCCTTCACATTTGTATGAAAATCAATATTTAAAGTCTTAAATTTGTCTTTGTGTGAGTTGGATAATGCATCATTCTCAGCTGGAAGGTTTCTGTTGTTGCAGCATCTGATTTCCACAAACCCAAGAAAGTTTCTAAAGAGACTTTCACACTAAATGAATCTGAACCAGTGGGTATATACTGTATGTCCTCAAACAGAGGTCAGATGATTGATTCAGCTCAACTTCAGATATTAATCAGCCTTTACTTTAAGTCAGCCTGCATTAGAGGCAGGACTTTAATTCAAATTTCCTCCGTTTAAGTTTAATTAGTCATTAGTCAGAATTAAAATTACATTAAGTTATTAAAACAAATTCACCTTTTCTGTCAACATTTCAAAATAAAAGCCCACTACTAGCCTTTAGGTGGACAGAAACCCTTCATTTCCTAACCAAGCTTTTATTGTGAAATACTTGGAAGCACTCTATGTTTAGTTTATTGACCCGTGTTTATCTCTGGTCTATATTTAGAGTCTCCACTTTGATTTGTTTACAACAATGATGGCCTCAGCGTTATCAGAGACTATTAGGGATTTATCTGAGGAAATCTGGCAGCTAAAACAAAACAATTAAAACATGTTAAAACCTATGAAGCCATTTGTGGCTCGTCAGGAAGCTGTAATAATATTAATGGTTGGATTTCATA
Organism: Pseudochromis fuscus; assembly: GCA_900323345.1. Lineage (NCBI taxonomy): Eukaryota > Metazoa > Chordata > Actinopteri > Pseudochromidae > Pseudochromis > Pseudochromis fuscus. The sequence goes on along the minus strand of OOFC01050117.1, from coordinate 12,314 downwards.
AAGTGTTTTGCAGAGGAAGTGGAGGTACAGTATCTCTGGTCCTGCTGCATTTATCTGAATCCTTTTTTAAAACTGTCCATCAACTTTGCAGGAGTGCGACGCATAAACTGAATGAATCTGATGCCAGTTTTGTTTTGTTCCTGTCACTGCAGCTCTGGTGTAAGTCTGGATATAAATCAATTAAGACACCATTAAAACCTTCACTCAGCAGCTTGTAGGTGTCATAAAGGTTAAAATGGGAATACCTGTTTACACTGTGTTATATGATTGTTTTAATACCTCCAGTCTGTCCCAGGAAATGAGCTCCACTCTCCGCACATGAAGCCAGTTGGAAACTTAATCACATTTACTGTAGCAGACGTAATCTGGAGATTTGTTTATTTACTACCTTTGTTGCTGCTTTTTCCCTCCAGTCAGCCCTTTAATAAGCACGCATATATAAAAATGATTATTTTCTAATCATATTCTTGTTCCACTGCTGCGGGTTGAGCTGGAACAGAGTCTCTGCCAATGACGGGAAAAAAAACACACACACACAAAAACAGGCCATTTTGCTAATGCTGTAATGGTTGCACAATGGGGGTTACATTTCACTTATTTTATGAGTAGTGGAGAGAAGGAGCTCAGGGATCTGTGCTCTTCTGGCTTAGATGTGTGTGTGTGTGTGTGTGTGTGTGTGTTGGGGGATTTTGGCTTGTTAAATGTGAGAATCTCAGTGCTCATTGTTTCCCGGTCAACATACACCCTCACCAAACCATTGTGTAACCCTACGTCCAGCTAATCTTCTACGTCATGCCGACAGAAACAGGAGGACAAATTTATTCATCCACTGATTAAATCTAAAAAAAAAAATCTGCATTTCTTCTCCTCTTTGGAAATTAAATAAAAAGCCTCTGAGTGGTTGTTAAAGTGAGATGATTCCCTCGGGGATTCATTCAATCCTCCATCATGTTGTTTGGCTCTTTAGCCTCTCTCTAAATCTTTGATAAAACTTGTGTAGAGCATGAACAAGCTTTTCCCTGCAGGTTTTTGTTGTAATTAATGGTATTTTGAGCTCCGCGTGTTGCTCAGCAGATCCAATAAGTGCTCCTGTTACGCTGCTTAATTTAGAAGTGTTTGTTTGGTTTTGATTATGGGATGTCGGTGGGATCGCAGCCCCCAGTCGTTACCGGCCTAACGGGAGAGGCTGGTTCCCCTCAGGAGATAATGCCAGGTCCCGTCATCCCGGTTTACACTGCAGCGGTGGACGGCTGTCGAAGAAAACCTGCGACTAGACTGTGACTGAAAATAACTGTTAGCGTTTGTTTTACCCTCCTGAAGTCCCCAGATGGGTGGAGTTTACCACATCAGGATCATTCAGATTTGGTGAGCTGGAGAGCAAAGTGTCAGCTGAGCGGCTTTAATTGGTGCTAACAGACTCTTCACTGTTCACTCTCCTCTTGCTGGTGAACAGAGCTGTGTTTTAAATACTGTGAGATCCTGGTTTAATGTCACTTGCTGCTGATGTGTTTATTGTTTAATGTGAGCCACGTTCACTTTTATTGTCGGGAGGGATTGATGGAAAGCAGCGGCTGTGCAGAGGACTGTGGTGGGACTGGGTCTGAGAGGTGGTTGTGACACAGTGCAGAGTCTGAGTCAGCAGATTAGATTAGACAGAGTTTAGTAAACTACAGACTATTTGATATTCTTTCCACAGGCTTTGACTTGTCTTTCTTTATTAAGCTGGATGTTGGTTTTTTGTGGCGGTTGTTTTAAGCCGACACTGTTCTCTGGCAAATGTAGCTGCACACGAGCAGATGAGGGTTTTTAGTATGAAATAAAACGAGACACAGCTCATCATGAGGATCAAATCAGGACAAAAAGAAGATATTATTGGGGACTCTTGGAAAAATAGCTTCACCTTTTAAGAAATGAGCTTGAATGAATTCTTGGTGAAAACATCTGTCCACTGCTAAAAACTAAATGTTTTGTTTAATCTTTACAAAATAATTTGAAATAACAAGGGTTGATTTCTGTAAAGAGAAAGTTTAGCACATGAACCCTCATGAAGCAAAGACTAGATGTTATGGACAGTCAGAGGTTCTCTCCTTGGACTGTTTCCTCCAGTGTATATGCTAAGCTAAGCTAAGCTAAGCTAAGCTAAGCAGGGCCTAGCTGTGGTACACAGACTGTTTACAGAAATGGACGAAGCCACCGGGGCTCCAAAGTGCAATACTCCTGATGACCACCAGGTGCTGCTCCAACTGACTTCAATCCAAACATCCTCATCTTCAATCCTGAAATATTCATCAATACATTTCTCCACAAGTCATTCTGATGTCATCAGATAAAGTCAACTCTTCTTCTCAGAGAAGAAGAGTTGACTTTATCTGATGACATCATGATGACTTGTGGAGAAAA